>VXBW01001771.1:51315-78129 GCA_013400375.1 Thinocorus orbignyianus
CTGTGAGAGGAAGGAAGCAGGGGGGAACCGAGTGATTTGGGGTGAAAACGGGCACACAGGAGTTTAGGTTTTGCTAATTTTCACCTTTCTTCCAGCATGCAGGGCTGGTTCTCTGTAAGTACTATCTTTACAAAGCAAAGGATGATCCTGGATATAAGTTGTGTGCTACATCTCCTGATATACTGGGGTGTGAGAGCGAGGAGGTGCTTGGTCTCAAATAGAGGTGCCCCCATCCTTTGCCCCCACCTGTGCACATTCCCACCTCCCCAGCCCCATGTCCCTGGGGACTTCTGATTTCCTCATGCCTTTGGTTTGAGTGACTGTCTCAATGCAAAATTACCAGCCAAGTTGCTGGGAAGTTGCCCGAACCTTGCTTGGATTTACTAGCAGATCTGCTAGTCCTTAGATGCGACCCAGATTCCTGGTCTGAGTTTAAGGCAGAGGTGAGGGAGCTTGTTTCTCAGGTAAAACAAGCTGTCAATGCTGCTGCAGCTGCTATGGCACAGGAGATCAGGTATGTGAGGAAAATCCCTGATGTTCCCCTGCTTTCTTGGTGGTGGGTGGCTTTTGTTCCCATGTCCTCAGATAATTTCTTGGATGCATCGTCTCCAGCTTGTGGTTGTTCTGCTCCCACCCCTGAAGTTTAGTCTTGTAAGGAATGATTTTTTTCTTTAATACAAGGGCTAGCTAACACAAATTTCTCTCTGTACAGTTGCGTGAGATATCACAATTTACTCCAGCTTCTGTGGATGAGTCTCAGTTCCACTGCATTCAAAGCAGTTTGTGCTCTGGAAGTGTTTGTTTATTTTTGGTGTTTCTACATTGACATTTTTATTTAAATTACTCCACATGTTGCACTCTGACAGAGTCTGACCTTTTTCCTGCATTGAATTCAGGCTAATTTTAAAATTTGTTAAGTTCTCTTATTTTTCACACTTAATTAATGATTCAATTTGCTTTCATTTATAGATGTGTATCTATGTGTTATCTAAATGGCACTAATTTATATTAATAAGTAAAACAAAAAGGCTCTCTGACACAGACAAGAGTGTTACTAGTTTTTCTTACAGAAGGAAGATACCCAGTGAACAGATGCATACCCATTGCATGAAGCAAATGGAGCATAATAGAGACTTGCTGAAAGAGCCGTGTCCTGAGCAGGCTCTGGAGGCACCTGCTCCTGTCCTGGGGCTATCAGCAAGTGCTTTTCTAGACAAATGTCTGGGACAGGAAGATGAGGAGGGAAGAAGGAAGCCTCTTACAGGGGTTTCTGACTCAGCACAGGGCAAGCTTCACATAATCCGTGACAAATGTTGGACAGAATATGTTTAAAGGTTATTACAGTACCCCTATCCAGGAAAATTTGTCCTAGCACCAAAATAGCACACTCACTGTGTCCATAGCCAAGTTGTGCAGTGGTGATGGAGAGAGGCTGTGTGGGTGGTGAGGTGGTCCCTGTGGCTCTTTGCTGCACATGCAGCCACATATGTTCTTTCTCCAGTGCTGAATCTCATGAAAACAGGGGAAAAAGCTGCATCCGCTCAAGCAGGAAGCATTTTGCTGCCACAGGTCTGGTCTTCAAGTGTCCCGTGCTTTTTCTCAAAGTGCATGGAAACATGTACAGGTAACAAACACATGTACAGGTAACAAACACCCGGCAGTGGTGGTTGCTTATCTGGATGGCGCAGAGCAGTGATTTGGGCCGTAGCAATGTATGAGAACAGGCTTCACATTAGCAAACCCCAGCCCGTTAGCCAGCCTGCAGGGGTGAGGAGCCAGCCACCTGAGCTTGTTTTGTGTGGAACAGGTATGGTGTGGCCCCAGCTCATGGGACTGTGTGCCGGAGGGCACTGGGATCGTGACCTGCTTGGCAGCACCAAGGTGTGCTGAGGCTCCCCCATGGGTCTGGATTTAATGTCGCACTCAGCACCCCGGGTGATGGAGGCAGGAAACAAGGCTCAGAACTTTTCCTGGAAAAGAGAGGGGCAGGAGGGATGCCAAGTGGACTTGCTAAAGCGTCCGAAAAGAAATAAAACCCCATAAATTAAATACGTGAGTAATTTCACCACGGGTAGGAGCTGGGGCTGGAGCAGTTGGCCTGTTAAAGGTGACAGGCTGCTGCCACCTCCTGGCATGGTCCCTGTGGGCTGAAGGGGCCCTGGGATGCTGCAGCCAAGCTGGGCTGCCCAGGACCTCCCAGGAAGGTCAGGAACGGGGCCATGCCGTACTGCTGAGAGCAGCCGATATGCAGCGGGTCTCCAGGTGATGCCCAGGCTCCTGCCCACCGCCCCAGGTGCTTCCTCAGTGGCCTCAGTTGCTTTGCCAACAAAGCATCTACTACTTGGCTGCATCCTGGAGGTAACGAGTGCCTCAAGCACTCCCAGCCTGGAAAAGAATTTTCTGAAATTTTGTGATTTTGGTGCCCAGAGCCTGCTGCACTTTGTGTGCTCACAATAACGGCCTGTGCCAGCAGTTTCCAAGGATTGGCTGAGCGCTAGTGGACGGCTCCAGCAGAGCTGTCCCCTCACTGCAACTTGTCTCTGACCCCTGATGCAGCTCAGGGTGCAAGCTCCCAGTGTGACTGAGGTGTCACCACCAGAGGAAAGCCAGTGTGACACCCAGCATCCCAGCACACAGCATGTTTCCACTTTGCAGGTGAGCCTGAAGGCAGATACACCCCCTCTGAACTTCATCCTGCAGTTCCCAGCTGTGTTGCTCATGAGCAGAGCCTCCCTGGCTGAGCCAGGAATTTCCTGGCCATTTTTAGGAGGTGGGAGGGATATTTTGGCTCCACTAGTTATTTAATGGTAGCTGGGGACTGCTGGGAAGGCAGGAAGACCTGGAAAGACCTGCCTCACCATGAACATCAGGCTGCTGGCGTCCAGCCCTGGGGATGGAGGGCTGTTCCTGGGAAGCTGGCGGCTCTGCCCTCCTGATGCGTACGCTGCGCAAGTATGTGCTTCCCGTGGAAAGTGGGACATTCCCGTCATTCCCTGCCCAGCCTTACTTCCTCTGGTTATTGTAACCATTCCGGGAAGCAATCTCGCTCTGCCAGCACGGAGGCAGGCTGTCAAGACAAAGCTGCTGTCTCTTCTGCACTGGCTTCGCCCCGCACAGGAGAAGCACATGTGTGTGGATGCTGGGCAGCTACGAGCTTGGCTGCGGAGGAAATGCAAAAAAACCCAACCCCATGCTCCTGCAGAACCTTCAGGGGCCTCACACAGAACAGTGGTCAGTGACCTACTGTGCTGTCTGAAGCTGCGCTTGTACCTAATTTAACACTAAAGTGTTAAGTGCCATGAGGTGCCTGGGGTGGCTCTTCCACGGCAGTGGCAGAAAAGGTTTTTTGTGCCAGAGGTGAGACATAACGTTAACACACCCCTGCACCCCAGCTGCTCCTGGTTTTACGTGAGTTTGCCTGCACAAAACGGCACTCCAGCCAGGAAAGCGAAGCTGCACCTCCTCAAGTGCCACCCCTGAAACCTTTTGTGGGTATGACCACCCTCTGGAGATCCAGCTGTGCTTTCTCAGTACCAAGAAGTTCACGGACAGCCTGCGAGGGTCCCCAACCTGTTAAAGAGACGAAAGAACCAAACGCAGGAGAGGCCAAGGGCAGTGTCACACACAGCCCAGCCTGGGACTCCTTTCTTGGAAATTAGTGTGTGGGCAGCATTACACCATGCTCCTCTCTCCTGTCATGCTCCTTAGAAAACTGGATTTTTGGACAGTCTTTTTCCCACTTTCAACAGACCCTGACAAGCTGCCGGGAGCATCGCTCCTACACCTTCAGCACATGGAGCCACAGGCAGACAGAGACCGCCCTGGTGAGACCCTGGGCACAGAACATATGAACTATGGCCAGCAGCTGGAACAGAGCTGGGACCCCAGACAGTGACCTGCCCCACCACCAAGGCCAGTCAGTTGCAGCCAACACCTGTTTATGGAACAATTAGGAAGGGAGGGCTAATGAGCACCTGGCAGCTGCTCAACTGGTCCCCTACACCCAACCAGGGAGCCTTCTGTCCTGATACCCCACGGTCATGTCTCTACATGGGAACTTCTCTGCCTTTCTTGCCTGTGAGGTAGTGCCCAGGCTCTTCTGCGGCTTCTACTTCAGTCAGCCTTGCAAAACACCGACTCCAGCACACAAGGCAAGTATGGAATTTCATTTTGGTGTCCTTTCATGTATTATGTACTAGAGAAGTGCAACATTCAGGCTCAGCTGGGTAACAAAGAAGAAGACATTCAACACTGACCATAAAGCAAATTGTAGAAAGCAGAGTTTATATGACAATAAACATGCAGCTTGCAAAAGAATGAAAATAGTGTACTGGTATATTAAAACACATTTCCACATAGAGACAGCTTATGCAGCGATTTACAAATTTAACCTCTGGCCAGAGTATGCAAGCCCTTTAAAGCTGGCATTCAAATTACCAGTAGGTTAATCAGCCATACTTAACGTTAAGTACATGGTAAAATTTTACTTAATGTTTACATTCACTAGCCATCCAATCCAGCATCAAGGCACTTTCCTTGTTATTGTGTTTATCCCCATGTCCCATGCCTCTGCTAAGATCGGTGCATGTATCTCCACAGCAACATCCAGTGACCTTCACCCCAGACAGAAGCACGTGGTTCCCGGGCAATCCATCGCTGCATCCAAACGTCAGGCCCCACCTGACACCGTAAACGAGACCGGTGTGGTAACAAAAACGCGTCGAGTTGACTGGATCCGTGAAAGGATGTGCTCTGATGTGAAGAGAAGCGATGGCTGTCGAAGAGAAGGCCCGTGGGCCGGGCCCGCAGTGGCCGGAGCAGGCTGCAGGAGAGGCTTCAGCCTCAGCAGGAGGATGCGGGACTTCCAGCCAAGTGCGGACTGTTGTGCCATGTGTGTGTTTTTCACCTCCTGCTGCAGAAGTGTGCTTCTGCAGAGTATCGATGACTTTATTGCATATATCCCCTTCAAGGTTGCAAATCAGCACAAGTACTGGCTAAGGCTGCATTCTGGGAGGCACATGCTGCCCACCCTTTCTCTGCACTAAAATTAAGGGGAAGGGGGGAAGCGAGCAGTTGTGGAGACCTAGCCTCTAGCCATTGAATTGGTATCAAATCTTGCGGCCTTAAAATTGCATCCTTGTACATTAGTCAGCACTATTCATTTCTAGGAATGGCTCAGATTGCACAAGTACTACAAAGGAAACAGCAGTGAAAGCAAACATTGAGTGCATTTTAGTTTTTTTTTTTAAAGTTGATCATTTCCCCTTTAAGGAAGGGAAACAGCAATTTGAGTCCAAAGCAAACAGTTACTTGACCTTTCTCTAGACTTTTGTGCTTGTGCATCCACTTCCCTGCAGTTTTCTGGACCAAGAGCTAAGCTGAAGACTGCGGGCTTGCCTGTTATTCCCAAACTGTTGGCGGTTTCCTGACAAAAGACTCAACACTTTTGTTACAAACTGCTTCTAAGTAACATTAAAAGCAACTCTTGGAATTTAAAGTGGCTATATGTATCCATCCTAGCAAACAGACAAGAGGTTACAGGGAATTAGTGAAGTATTACAAACCATCAGTCAGCAGAATTTATTAACATAGTTAAAGGAATGTGTCCAAATAACAGTTAATCTCAGTTACAACAACTGTATCAGGGAAAAAAACCCACTAGTATATTTAGTCCCATTTAATGCGCTTAAATTACAATTTAAAATGTGCATGTCCTGCAGCAGGGCTGACTATTAATTTGAGATTCTTTGGAGTTTCAGAACCTACTGTGAAGTCAACACCATGCCAGCATGTACTGATGTAGGTCTTTGCTATTCAAGACCTGGCACTAATTACACAAGTTCAATTACAGAAGTTAAATCAGCATGGCAATGATGTTTTAAGGACCTGGTGGTGCTCACAATTTACAGTAACAGCTGAAGCTGCAAACCCTGCCCCAGGCCATGTAGCTTCTCCTGTGCCCAAGAAGGGGACTTCAGCCCTCAATTCCCTCTTCCTCCTCCCAGGACGAGATTTTTCCAATTGTGATAATCAACATTTGTCTAGGCTGCTGTAGTATGGACAGCCACATGCTTGTCACAAACACTCCAGAACGAAGCTTAGAAATTTTTTTGCCCTGCTGAACTTTGTGCTGCCAGGTTAGCAGGCAGTTTTAGTTTACTACAGTAGGGTTTATAAAGTATAACCCTAAGTCTTTCACTACAATGGGAGAGGATATTCCCAGACCAACTGGCATGGAAGTGAGCCAACACACCACAGAAACAAACCCAACAACCTCCTGTTCCAACAGAACCACCACAGCAGAACTATACAGATAAATACATTCCCTTTTCTTCTCAACAGAGGATCAGTTAGCCAGCCTGCACTTAGAGATGTTTCAAACGTGCTAATGCAGGAAAAGTGTTTGATATTTCTACTAGCCTCCTCTCCTGCTGACAAAGTAAACAAGGTCTTTAGAACTATTCCCCCTACCGTACCTGAAAAATTATGGGGCCAGGAAAACAAGATGGACACGGAAGTCTCAATACTGAAGTGTGATTTTATTTAATAATGCCTTTATTTAGTAAAGTGCACCATAATTATTGGTGGGGCTAGAAGCTTTTTCTTTAATTACTACGTTAGGACCAAATTCAGAGCATTTCAGTTGATTGCTGTAATTACATTACAGACACTCTAAAAATCTGCACGCAACTACTCGATACATTTATGTTGTTATGATCCAAAGAACACAATCAAGCCAAACCCTGAACACTGCATGATACAGTATTTGGCACAAAGGTTTACGAACAAGCTGTAAACCTGATATTTATATGCACTGTGGCTTCTACAAGCTGTTTACCCACCAGTATCCCCGGCTTACTCTTTAGTATTTTAGCCCTAGATAAATGCACAAGCCCAAAAGATAGACTATAACTGCCAGACAGACAAAATTATCTCTCTAGGAAACTCTCCTGTACAATGCTGTTAGTTTATTACCACTGGCCCACAAGCAACAAAGAAAGACGCCAGAAGTGATAGGCCAGAACTCTTGTTAACACAGATCTTTAAGAAGGAGAATCTCTCGATGCTGTTTGTTTAATGTTGGAAAAGGTCCATGATTAACAGCAACTGAGAATAAAATGTCTCCCCTTTACACAAGAGAAAGGTAAACAGCAACTTCAGGAATAACTAAAATTGTCCCTCAAATACGACATATGCTATCAGTTAGTACAACTGGATCACAAAACAAATAAACAATTAAAAAAAAAAAAAGGATAGACATCATCAGCATGTTTTTGAAAAAAAAATACATGGCTCTGAAGTGATGTTCAGACTAAGCAGCCAGTTTGCGGCCCACAGTATTTCAGAGGTGAGCAGGAGCTGGATTAGATGCACATGGCTGCAGGGCAGTTCTAACAAGCAGACGCACTGCTCAACAGAGAATTTCCCTTTTTACTTGCGGTTTCTACAGACACTATGAAGTTTGCATAGAGAAGATGACCAATCCCCCAGTGAAGTTAACAGCTATTCTTTTCCAAGAGGAATGTGTTCTGACAAAGGAATGCCCCTTCAACCTCTGAAAAAATGAAAGACCGTCTCTGCTGTCTTGTGACAGCATAGTCTTCATTATGCTCTTGCCCTCTAGGAGGAAGTCTGAAGGCGTTGATATGGAGTGAGGAGAAAAGGAAGGGGACTCTTTTGAAGAAAGGGGTAGTTATAGTAAGCTGCAACAAAGATTAAAAAAAGTGCCCAGGTACAAAAAATTGGAAGAAAGGAACTGTGGAATACTGAAGAGTTATTAAAGATTCTGCATTCTTTATCTGTTTTAAAAAGTTCAGACTTCAAGAGGTAAATTTACTCTAGCATTGCATTTCTTTGTAACAAAAGCAGAAGACACATGAACATTTGTATGTATATCTGTCCTTCCATGCAAGCTGGCACAAGGGAAGTTGAAATGATACTGACACCTGCCTTTCCGTGGCCTTTAGCAAGTGCTTTGCAGAACAGCAGCACCACAGGTGACAGCACAAAAGGTTTCAGGTAGTTTGAAATACATAGTTCTTTTGCTGAAGGAGAAATAAAACACTTGTTTTACTCTCAGAACACAGCATTTAGTGTTTTGAACTGAGGTTTTAGTAGTGTCAGATTAGAAAGCTGACTACACTACATTAAGGTTAAAAAAAAGTAAATCTACATGAGTGCCATAAAATGTCTAGTTACACTAGAGAAGGGGTTTATTTTAAAGTAACTTCAGCCTTCTTTAAACCCTGGTAAAGTCTCAAAAAAATTTATCTCCTTCAATAAAATGCAGATTATAGAAACTGGGGAAAAGGGAGCCATAAGAAAAAAAACTAAGGAATTTTAACAACCACATGTTATTTGTGGCTCATGATTCCTAATAGATACATGCTACCAGTAACATTCAAATTCAGGGTGTGGGTGTTCTGAGTTGTTTGGTTTTTTTTTTCCTTTCCAAGGGCTTCAATTACCTCAAACGCTTTTGCCATTTTGCTGCTTTCAGTTTCAAGGAGGTCCTGCAACATTAGTAATGAGGTTACAGCACATTAGTCATTGTAGTCAATCAGAAAGAGGGTCATATTCCTTTCCTCCTGAGCGATTAGAAAAATGGTAAAAACTTACAGCTCATTACTTTCCTCTTAAGCTGTATACGGTAAAGACACACTTATTAAACAAAGGCAGTTTATATAGCCATGGAGGTATGGTATACTCAGACAGTCATTTGAGTACAAAAGCTTTAAACAACTGTTAACCTGTGTTTTCATTTGGATTTTTAAACTTTTGAACATGAAACTGAATTGCTGTGCGTCAAGTTGCAAGGCACATTTTTAGGCCAAATTATTATATAGTTCATTTGCACGCGTATCTAAATGTAGGCAGAATATCAATTAATATAGTAGCACTCAGAGTCAAGCAATCACGGTGTTGTCTTATTTGCACACCATAGCAAGTTCTACTTATTTTTTATCATTTTTAGATGGGGATGAACACAATTTGCATGTCTGTTAAGCTGGAAACTGAGATACTGGGCCAAGTCAAAATTCAGAAAGTCAATCAAGCTACTGAAAAGTGTATGACACGAGTATTCTTCCACTTTAAAATACTAAGCTTCAGTCTTACTTTTGCACAAAGATGCTCTAAGCAACTAAAGCTGGCTTCTTAGGCTTGTACACTGTCACAAATTGAAGTATTTTTTCTAGGAGGTCAATTGGCTGATGTGATCAATCGAAACTTGCCATTTTCAATCACGTGTAAATCTGATACAACAATACACAAAACCCCCAAGGTAGCACAAAGGCTTATTCAGCTATCCAGACATAAGATTTTGTGTAGTGCATAAAGGTAGGTCTCCAGTAGGTCTGGACTGCAAATTTTCCACAGAAACACAGTCCTTACTGTACTTTGTCAAATTGCTCTTCACTTAATTTCAGTATTTCCATCCACATTCAGATAAAAATACCTAGCTTAATTTCCCAGAGACACAGGAGAAAGTGTGAACAGGCACTAATGAAGGCCTAAACAGAGCCAGTCTCTTCTCTCACTGAGGCATATAGCCCCCTTGTCTCACAGTCTGCGGGAGGTAACTTTTTGGCATTTCATCAGCAGACGGTGGATTTCCTTCCACTGTTTCAGGTCTCACAGTTTGTCCTTCAATACTTGTCTGTAAAACATCTGGCAGAGCAGCTTTCTGGATATTTTTTTCCATCCCAAGGCCCAACGGCTGCAAACTGTGACCTGAGATCTGCAGTTGTGCAAATCCCACAAGACCCCCCTCATTAGTTGGAGTAATTTGCCTTGTTCTTTCAAAGCATGGCCTGTCTGTGTTGGTTTCATCCTGACCACCATTTTGTTTGAAATACTGCTGCCTCTGGGTTGTGCCATCACCTCCTCCAGCCTGATCCTCTGACCTCTCTTCTGAATCTAAGAGCGGCTGAGTTGACTCAGACCTTGAGAAGACTTGTACGGGAGCTTGGTCTCTGTAGCCATTAAGCACTACAGTTGAATACTGTACAGTGCTTGAAGTGTTCTGTGTAGTTTCACCTTCGTCGCTGTCAGAGACGCTTTGCCTAGGAGAAGACATGCACGAGGATCCTCCAATACCACTGCTGTGCCCTTCTGAAGTACTTTTTTCCTTTTTAAGCAAGTCAAAGGGTTTTAGATCTTGTTCTGAAAAAGACTTCTTGTCATCAGCTTCTATTTCTACGACGCTCACATCTGTAAAGCTGCCTTCTGGGTACATCTGATCTTTGGAACTAAAGTTATGCTGAAAGAAAGAGATGGATTTTGCCTAAGAGGAAGGTTAAAAATCAAATACCTCATTAAACATCTGAATTTTTATTCTGTAATTGTCTGAAGTTTCTTCATGTTGAGTTTTCTTTTCACTAAGTTGGAAAGTATCTCCAAAGTATCTGTTACAAAATGAAGAGTTGTAGCTTTGTTTCCAAGACAAAGTCTTAATTATGCAGCCATTCTAAAACTATAGTGGATGTGCAAGTTTTGCTCTTATTTTAATTATTCTTAAAAGCCAGGATCATACAACCATTTGCTGTGCAGCACAGGGACACTCTATATACAGAGACCATACACACATTACTTCCAATAACGTGTTCAACATCACAGTAATTCTTCACAGAAGTTAGCCACAGTCTATTGGAACAGAATTTGCTATGTCATTCACCCCACGTGGGGAATAAATTTTGCTGCTATGTCCTCATCCATGAGGAGCTCTTGGAGATTTCTCTCACATTCATTACTTAGGTGGGCAAATGAGGCACTTCAAAGTTTTAAGAATGGGAAACATGAATTCTGTTTAGTTAATCCTTATTTCCCATGAATGAGTAAAATAGTTAGGACTTGACCCTTTCAATTAGTATACCAAATATAATTCACAATGTCAAAGCCTGTTCTTTGCTGTGTGCTAAGGGCCATGTACTTCTCACGCTGAGTCTACTGATGCATTAAAGCCTTCTAACCATATTGTGACACGATGTCTTGCAACTTAACATCAATGTTTTTTAACATGAAATCCAGGTGTGCTATAAGATGGAAGACTCCCACTGGTTAGCTTATTTGAAACCTTGTGGACTGCGGAGATACAAAACATGGAAAGTATCACTACCTTAGCTGGAACCTGAGGAGACCACTGAGCAATGTTACTCTTGGATGGGTCAGGGACAATAGGCCAGATATGTTTTTTAATTCTGTAAAAGATTAAAAACAGAACAAAATCACAATATACACACCCCTAATTCCTACATAGCAAGTAATACATAACCCACGATACCACTCCCTTACATAGCAATTCTGCAGGAGTATTTACTTCCAAATAGGAATGCTTCCTGCATTTCTCTACATCTTTGTAGGAAGAATATCAAAACTAACTTACTTATCAAAACTTACTTATCAAAACCCATCACTGCACTTGTAACTCTTCCACACATTAGATGTAGCTATCCAACATAAGGCAAACCAACCAATGCTAGATGGTTAGTGAGGGATTTTCACATTTATAGCACTGTAGAATCTATGGAGCAATTATTTAGGTGAAGTCTATGATGCATGTCAGTATAAAAGTACACTGTTGCTTCTTTAAGTCACCTACGAATATCACAGCTGTAAAACTCTAAGCCAACTTACCCGGTAAAAATAAAGTGAAAATATTTGAAGAAAGACTTGCTGTAAAACCTAATATTTGCTAACACTGTGATTAAATAGCTCAAACAAATAGCCAGCAAAGAGATCTTCCGTGCTTCTCAATCTAGGGACCTTCACTCTACCCTCATATTCTAGCAAGAAAAGTGGGGCTTTCCCTGCAGAACTAGGTCATGGAACATTTAGTTTGTGTTCTAATTGCTAACAGAAAGAAACCAGTATGAGAGGAGACCCTGATCTCTCCAGGAAAACTCAAAAAGTATTTATTACCGATCAATGTATGTGTGTTTTCACCTTCTTTTTCTGATTTAACTGCAGAATATTTACTAGTTTGTTTTGAATTATTGCCATGTTTCTCTTATGCCTAGAAATATTAGAAGCATTAAGCGCCTTCATTTATACTTACAAGTCACGTTTGTTGAAGCAAAACAAAACTCCAAGAAGCACAATCAACAGGAATGCTAGACACACAGGTACAACTATGGCTTCAATTTCTCCTTTCCCTGAAGAAAATGAAGAGAAACAGTTATAGCCTACTTTGGCATTTAAGGATCCCAGCAGAAGCATACACTGCCAAAGGGACAGGGAGAATCTGCAACTGCATACACCCACAGCAGTCAGTCTTAAGCTTCACCTTTGGAAGAACGTCTTCACCATATCAAGAGACCCTGTTGGTGAAAACATGAAAAGCTCAACAAAACCACAAGTTATTCTAGAAGCTTGTAATACTGATGGAGCAAGTAGTTTTACGGTTTGGGCCAATATGACAGGAACATCTATGTGAATTCATCCATGGTCCAGGAGTTTCAGTGCCCTACTGGCTGCCATAATATCATTGTCAAATAGCATAAACAAAGTCACCAGTCATCCATCACTTTATTCTGTACACAAAAACATCCTCTGCCTGCAAACACTTAAGGTCGCCTTTCTGTCACGCATTATTTCCAACGTTACACACATTCCTAAGTAAAACAGAATGCTTAGGTAAGAACAAAGCTATACAGAAAAAAAACAAACCACAAACCTGCTTAATATAAAAAAAAGTGCTTTCTACACCTCAGTTTAATTAATGCTGTTGCTCTTACCATTACAAATAGGAAGCACTCTCTGAAGTTCAATATACAAAACATTTAGTTGTTCAAAATGAGTCTCTGCAGAGAACTGGAGCAAACTTTTTAATAGTGATATATATGAATGAGAACAAGGAACCTGAGGAAGGGCTGTAAGAGTGGCATGTGCTGGCTGGTACCCAGATGAGCAAATCAGGATCCCAGCACACCCCTGCAGCTCCTCAGGACACCTGTATGAGGATAATAAAGGCCAAGCTAACTTCAAATTAAAAGAAAAACTCCAGACTCTTTAAGACCAGGGTAGGAGCCATCAGACATCAGAGAAGGGCACTGAGTAAATCTAATGACTCACACCAATTCAGGGCAAAAAAATACTATAACCTAAAGTATACACAAAGCACATCCAAACCCAGCATGTTTGCCAACACAAAAGAGCATCCAGGAAAATTGCAGAAAATAGCTTGTTCTCTGTACGATCAGAGCAATGTTGACTGAACTACTGCTTTGTGATTGAGTACTATATAGGCTACTTGGATATTACACATTTTTTAAGTATGATTGCAACCGAAAGGTTTTTTTCTTTTAAATAAAATCACTTTCCCCTCCTATTAGATCTTGCAGAGCGTCGCTATACTGTTGCAACATTGCTGCCTATTCGTAGTATACTGTACCGTGCCACTCTTCCTTACCAAATTTTTGTGTAGTGAATGTAAAATCAGGGCCACTCCTGCCTCCTTCATCTGTGTATGCCATCATCCGCACTGTATACAATGTGTCACTGGTTAGAGAAGAAAGGGTATACTCTGTCTTGGAAGGATCCACTGTCACAGCTAAAGAAAGGAAAAAATTTATACTAGTTTTCTGTACAATTCATTAGAACTCCACAAACATGGTAGCATTAGCACATCATGTCTTCAGCTGTTCAAGACAGTTCTAGTAGATGCATGGCTGCATGGAAAAAAGAGACAGAAGGACTACAAACTTGTATAAGAAATGCCGAGATTAATTTGTTTCTGTTTGAGTGTTTGAATTTAGTCCCTTTATGATATTTCATGTTCATTTCCTGTGGTGTTTTTTCTTTTCCCTCAAAATGTAGCTACAAATTAAACTAGTAGTAAAGTTGAGGCTTCAAGATCTCTAATAAGCAGAATACATGGTTAACTAGAAACAGGTAATTACTAGAAAAAAAAACCAGTTAACTAGAAATAACAGAAAGTTAAAAGGTGTAAGTAATTGGCCCTTAACTGGATTTAAGTAAATCTAAGAAACACAGACTTCTGAATACCGCAATCTCCCCGCAGGTAACACACTATCGAGAATTAAAATGCACTTCAAGCAAGACATTTTACATCAGCAACATATTGCTGCAGAGCTCCCAAGGATTAAAAATCCCTTCTTTTTGATCTCACCCTGTATTCAGATAGAAAAATGTGAGCACAATGCCTGCAAATCCGCTTTCAGAAACTAAACCCAGTACCCTGCTACAGATAGACCGAATGCTCTGAATTCTTTATCAGGGACCTTTCTGTTTGGTACGGAGGACAGCTACATCTCAAACATCAGCTTTGTCACCAGAACAGAGTGTCAGCCCTGCTCTTGTTTTTCAGAAACATTATGAAGGAGATAGATGGAATACTTCAATGCCACAAAGCACTCTCCCTGCTTTTTGTTACCTGTTTCATTTCCATCAACAGTTTTGTAAAATATGGTGTAACTTCTGATAAATCCATTTTGTTCATCCACTGTGAGATGGTTCCATGTCAAGACAGCTTCAGCTTTTCCTACTTTTTTTGTCTGAACGGTTGGCCCTTTTGAAGGTCCTGTAATGGGAGATGAAGATTAGTTTCTTTTGGGCATCCTTGCATCCTCTTTGGAGGATATTACTGAACAGTGTATTATTGAACACTGAATTTCTATTCTGCATAAACGTCAATGGAATAGCTGGACTAACTTATTTGTAAAGCATTATTTTCAGACAAAATAGCAACCCCAAAGATGTTTCAAAAGAAACCTCCAGGAAAAAAAATGTATGAAAACCAATAGTCAGGAGATCACAGGAAATCTTCAACTAAAGTTAACTTGTCTTGGCTTCATACTTGAGATTTAAAACAAATCAGCACAGAAATTTCATTATATCAATAAAATAACAAACTCATATCAAATAATCTGATAAAGGTTTGAAAAAAAGGGAAGGAGTCATCCGCAGAGACCTGTTTAACTCCTAAATACTGTAAATAAGCAAAATGAATGTCAATAGAAGGGACAAGACCCTCAAATGAAGGACCATTTTTCATTATGTAGCCTACAGTAAAGCAAAGGTATCATTAATTTTAGTCAAGAAAGTCAGTATATGTGATTATTTTATACTTACGATCCTGCTGAAGATAAGCCTTCACAGACTGTCCACTTCCCTGACCATCAGCATACAGAGGGTACACAGTTATCAAGTAACACTTGAATGGCTTTATATCACCTAGTAAAAGGAATTTAAAATGCGTTGCGTTACAGATGGTCAAATTCCTCACTATCCTTCTCATTTACTTTAGATTCAAGGCTCTGGGTTTTGGCTGTTTTATTAGATGCACTTGTATCTAATGAAACTATTTTTTTCTGGAGCCCATTTATACACCAGTCAAAAACATCAACTACAGGAACAATATAATGGTTCATATTCAAACGTTAAATCTAATAAACAGACTTCAAAGAAGTCTGCTTTTTTCCAATTTATTTTAAATAAAAAGCCTTTATCTGTCTGCAGCACTGAATCCCCAAAATACTGATTTGAACTACTGATCATAATCTGAAAGAAACTGTAAAGCAGATCAAGCTTCATTATTTGAATTGAAAGAGGGATCACAGAATTTGATCTTGAAGGAATCCAGCCTTTTCACCGATTTAATGATTTACAAGAATGAGAAAACTAAAAATGAAACACAGATAAAATCCTTGCTGTTACACAATATGAATTTCAAAATGCGAGATTAGATACAGTTTTATAATTGACAAAAAAGTACAGATACTTCCATTCTCATGATAAACTAAGAGAAGTGCTCAACATTATCCTGGATTCCTGTCCTATAATAAAATTCTAGTCAGTAAAACGATGTTCCTTTCTATGAGAATACTTATTGTGTTTTAGGCTGCTCTACAAAACATTTACAGACCTATAAGCCAAATACCTTTTAAATACGTTCCTTGAACATTTCCTGGTTCGTTCTGCCATTCTATGATGCAGTCTGAGCTGTTGGACACTAGACACCATTCGATCACATATTTAAGAACATAACTGTTAGGAGCAGTCCACCCTACCCACAACTTGCCATCTTTAGGTAGTGTTCTAACATTCTTCACAGGAGCTGTGATGAAAGAAAACAGAAGAGTCATAAATATTGACCGTTCTTCCACTAGATAGTCACAGTAATAGCTGTTGTCAAATGTGGACAACTTTTGCATTATTGTAATAGTGACAATTTGACAGGACCCAATGTAAAAACCATTTTCTGAAATTTGGAAGCTTGCATCTGAATCCTTGTACCAGAAATCCCAAATAAGTAGCATTAGGCTGTTTAAAAACTGGAGATTAGACTCAGCTTCTCTCTTCTCAGACACAATAAGTTGCCTTACAGCACAGTAAAGAGATCCCAGAATAATAGTATGGTTTGGGTTAGAAGGGATCTTAAAGATCATAGAGTTCCAACCCACCTGCTATGGGCAGGGACATCTCCCACTACACCAGGTTGCTCAAAGTCTAAAAAGCTCAAAGATACCAGGTTTCTTCCACAGGAAAGGGTCTATTTCAAAGCGACCAAATCTTGAGACACTTCTAAATTCCCATTACAATCCTCACATTCATGTACCTTACCAAGTACTCTGGCTGGAATGCTACTCTGTCTGAAACGTACCCTTAATTGGTTTATTTAATAGTTTCAGAACCTGTGTCTTTCCCTTGATGTTTACACTAAAAGGAGTAGCTGTCTGTACACTTGTTTTTTGCTTCTTGTCTTGGTAGCTGTTTAGGTTGTCTAAAAGGAGACTGGAAGTAAAGAGAAGCCAGCCTGTAATTACTACTACTGCACAATGAAAGTAACACAAACAGCAGAGAAACAGTGGAAGCAGATGATAAAGCAACCAGGGAAGATACTGAAAACGGGGGAAAGTGAGACTGGAAAACAGAGGAAAGGTGTGTGTGGAGGATCAGAAAGAAGAAGGAAGAACAATTGTGGGATTGTATATACACGAAGTAAAGGATACTTGCTTCTCCAACCCTTTGATATTTCAAAAAACCAAAACGACTGCTATGCTAAGAAAAGAAGTAATAGGGAACATAGGGCGTAATAGCTCCAATGACCAAAAAACAACAGCAAAACAGGACACATAGCTTCAAATGAACCCAAGAGTACATAATCTGCGTGTTTCTTAGTATATAAAAGGTAGCACAATTATAAGGCACATTCAGAATACTTCAATTGTGTGCATAGATGCTATCATTTTACAACACTTCAGATTTCTTGTAACAAAACCTAGCAGTTACAGTTGAAAGACACATTACTAGGACACTAACCTTTTGAGTTACTTGCTGGAATAAGTAAAACTGATGGAGGGGATGCCCCGACTCTGTTACGGGCAATCAGAGTCACTTCATAAGTCCCATTTGGCAGCTTTAATGTAAGGTTGGTGGTATTAACATTGTATTTCTCTGCTGGACTGGAGAGAGATGACTTAGCTCTGACAGTCACTTCATACCGCAAGATTATTCCATTGGCTTCAAATGGTTCCAATGCCTGTTAAAAACACATCTAGGATTAAACTGATACTGAAGCAATGTGACAATGGTTACTGTCTATGATGCATAATTAAAAAGTCTGAGAGCAAGAGAAGCTACATAGACCGAACAGCTGCATATTTAAGGAAAATGCAAATAATCTATATTCATTTCTGTAAAGCAGCAAGTTCAGAAAAAATTCTGGTTTAAATCCTCTTTTGTTGGCTCATACTCCCACCTAGTAGTTTAATAAAAACTATTTGGTAAAGACTGCAGAACATGTATTGATAACTTTTCTTGAACCAGTATGCAAGACAGCCTGAGTAGTCTTCTTTTCTTACACGTGGAAGATTTTTCTGTGTTATCGAGTACCAGAAAAATACCATGTTTCTGTGTAACAGTACTAGTTTTCAGATAACTTAAAAAATCCAACTGTTTAAACTGCTAAGTTAGCATCAGTTTTCTAGTTCTAAGCTAAATAATATCAGAAGTGGTGTAAGTTATATTAGAAAATGATGCCATGTCAATATACAATATATAATACACATTTAAGTTCATACAAGCCACTTAGTTATAAGGAAAAAGTAGTAATAAAAAAGACACATAGAAGCATATGTAACAAAGCTCACAAACCAAAAGCAGGAGATGGGGACTGATGATAATTGCATTTCCTTTCTCAGCTTTGGACTAATTGTCAAACTAGACCATACAGCCTGCTGCATGCAAACATGTAGTGCTGTATTTAATAAATTTGGCATTTGGAATGTCTCTGGGCTTAAAGGATTTTGCAGCTGGAGTGTCCTGTCCATACAGTGTTAGAAAAGTTTTAGGATACCGCAGAGGGCATAAGATCAAGGTTTACTTTGCTCAAGTGAAAGTTTCCAATGCCACAGACAGCTTATGGACAGGAAGTCAGGAATCTAAAAGTGGCTTCTGTATACTTTGGATCACAGATGTGTGATCCGTTAACTGATGGTGTTCACATTTGTACTTATAATTTTTCGTAACTATTATAATAACAAAACTAAAGCCACTTCTCATATCAATAAAACCTGTACTATCCCAGCTACCTATTGAAGTTTGTTGAGGTCAATTTTGCCACTTAAAACCTCATGTTTTTAAAAGAACACTCAATTGCTGCAGTTCATCATGTTGCTTTACCTTCCACATCAGACGGACAGTCCAGGAAGCTGGTGAGTCAGACGCATCAATGATCCTCCATATGGGTGGTCCTTTAGATGGTTCTGGTGAAAGAAACAATGCTTAATAGTAGAAATATTTATTTATCTATTAATAAAAGCCCATACAAAAAGTGTTTCTTTAGCTCCTCAAAGAAAATAAGGCTTGGTATATTAAGTGGAACACCTGCAGGAAAGATTTTGAGGGACAAGCAAAACACTAGTTCTGTTCTAAGTGTACAGTATCAAAACAACTGAGAGTCACCATGCTGAGAATCTGCAATGATGGGCTGATGATGACAGCGCTGACCGAAGCGCAATCAAGCCCACACCATGCAGCCTGTGTCCAGAGGTACAGCCCTGTATCTGTGTACTGTAAACCTTGCTATGGTCTGTAGGCATAACACTCTCCCTGTCCCATAATATCAAGTCACCTAAAAAAGGAAAGCACAGAGAAGTTAACAAGGAGGGAAATTTCTCCTCTAGGAATCCCCCATGTTTCTTATTTCCTTTATGCTAAAAAGGATAATAGAACTGCAGTACTTCTGTCCAATACCACAATATTTTTCTGGTGTCAGTACTGCAAAAAAATCCAGTGGTACTTCCACTACAAAATTAAAAGTATAATGAACCAATCTATTATAATGCATGAAGCAATAAGAAGTGGCCAATCCTTTGCGCAGGCCTTAGTCCTGATAGAAAAATGATCTTAAAATGTATGTATATTTATAATCTTCCTAGACTATTTCCTCTGGGTGTTACTTTATTGCTTTATTTCATATTAATAATTAATTATTATACCTCCAAAAAACAGTATCAAGTCTACAGTGTGAATCTGTCTCTGATGCTTTACATTAGAAGGGAAGGACAACTGGAATCAGAGCCACCAACAACCTCATCTGAGTATGCCGATTTGATTTGCATGAAACAGAAGCAATTGTACATCTTGCCTAAGTCATGACTGCCTAGATCATGAATACAACATGGCCTGCCTCGGTCACTTCCTACTGTAACACCTTTGTTCTAAGGCTAAAATAACACATGGGTACTTAATTCCTAATAGCAGTATTTTTGCAAAACCAGTCACCACAGTAGAACAGCACTGCAGTCATTTAAATAGACAGGCAGTCCTGAAATCCGCATTGCTCAGGATGAGACAGTAACCACAGAAAACAAAACTCTCCTGTCATTAGGAATTGAAAAGAAGTGACTATTGAAAGAACAGTTTATGATATTTCCCCCAGAGAAAGTAAATTTTGCACAGAGCTGAAGCAATGCCATTATGTATACTTAAATTCCATTTTGTTTAAACAAGTAGGGTATATATTACAATCTTTTTCTTACTTCTACAATATAAGATGATGTGAATTCAATCAGAACTCATTATAGGGAACTCAATTAGGATAAATAAGGAAGCATTTCTGATCCAGTGCTGTTCGGCTCCAAGCAGTCGTGTTTTGGCAATGAAACCTTAAAACCCTGTTTTAAGACATGCACTGAAATGATGCACTGAACAGACTGCTGAAAAGGGTGCCTTGGAAGACACCAAGGATCAGGTAGGATATTGCACAAAGGAGTGTAGGAAAAGCGCAGGCAGGAAAGGCTAAAGCACGTTAAAAAAAAAAAGTCAGGTTGACTTAGAAACTAAACAGATATTACAAAGCATCTGTAGTAGTTGAAGGAAAGAATACATTCCCTGCTGGGTATCAAGCATGCAAACAGAAGGTTCATTCATTGGCTCCATATGGGGTAGGATCAGTATAGGCAAGAAACAAAGCCAGTCTTGCAGGTTACCAAAATAGAAATGAAATGGAAATGGGACCAAGCTGAAGTAGTTTCAATCTGCACAACCCTAGAATTGGAAAAGTTTTTAACTGATAATAACCAAGTTCCTGGAAAAATAAGACAAAATCTCCACGTAGATTCTCCTTAAAGTCAAAAATCAGGAAGTGATTCCCAAATGCTGCTGCTACTGACGATTCAGGAGGAAACCAAATAGGCTTTTAAAAATCAAATCCCTTTCGTGGCATTTTACTAATTCTAGGATCCCCAGAAATCACAACGCATATTTGCTGCAATATACACATCTATGCAGCAAAGCCAGTCTGCCAGACACAAAGATCCTTGGCTACAGTCGCTATTTGGAGGTTCAAAAAATGCTTCCTGATAAGGATTAGGTAGTAAAACAATAGCCAAAAGATTTGAAAATTGCCAGAATGCTTATGTTACTCTTCAGTGCTGTGACTGTACATTTGCTACTTTGCATTTAAGGATTCCATTTAAACTTCACTTTACAGTTACACTTGGAAACACAACACCTGGATAAAACCATATGGAAATACAGAACTATAGCTTCTAGAATATAGTAGTGGTAATTACACCTTTATCTTGGTAGTTTGATACTGAAACAAACACCATATCTTTTGAATGTAGAAGGCAATCAGTCATAGAATCTTCTGGGATATGAGTCAGTTTTAGAAAAAGCACATCTAAAAGTGAGTTTTATAATTCCATTGAGGGCATTAATAATGATTAAAGTAACTAATTAGTAATTAATAATGATTAAAGTATTCAGTGTCTGCTTGTTTCATTTAATCTTCCCAACAGGCAACTGTACAGTAAAAAAAAATAATTAAAAAAATTAAAAACATCAGTAAATAAAATTTTGGTACAGGTTTTGCCAAGAAGTGCAACCTGAAGTCCCTCATGTGAGCCCAATATTTGGTTGAAAAAGGATCAGGGACTACAGCCCTCATGAGATCCTTTTCAACTAATGTAATCCTACTAACCCGTAAATTTGCAAGTGTATCTAGACATTTGCAAGAGATGACCACACCTCTGGTAAGCAAACTGAGAACAGGAAATATACTCTCAACTTTTTGATATAATAGCAAAAAAATTCTAACTGGTTACCAAGCTATGCAGAAAAAGTGTGACTGTCCTGTTACCATTAGGAAGGGTAGCTACAATAATTTCTTAAAAATGCTGTTCTACCAGCAGAAAACAGACTGTATTTACATTTTCAGTGTATCACAACTAGTGGCACAGGTATTCTTCAAAAGCTTACTGCATGCTGAAATTAGTTAATTTTATCTTCAGCAAGAAGACAGACACTAGTGTAGGGAGTTCTGACACCAACAGAGGTTCAGATTCAAGATACCAGATAGCACCACTCAGATGAATTACAATACGAAAACAGACAACAGAAAAGTAAGCTATGTAAAAGACTGCGACTTTTATTTGGAGAGCAAATAAAAGGGCCAAATGCACAGGTTGAGGTTGTGTTTGTACACTTCAGGTATTTTTGTCCTATTAATGGAAAATGGAAGAATCCAATATTTGAGAACAGGATTTTTTCATACTATACCAAATGCAGGGACGTGATTTTAATGTCAGTGTTCCAATAATTACTGTTCAGCTATTGTGTAACTTCGTTTTGTACGAGTCTACAGTGGCTGCAACAATTCCTAAGTCATGAAATGCTATAAAACAAAGCAGCCAAAAAAAAAAAAAGTACCAGAAATTCTAAACATACTCAACTAATAGATTTTTGGCACAACTCAGTGCCAGAAGGCAGTCTCTCTACTTAAGAGCAATCCTCCAGGCCAGTCTCTATAGTGGGGAAAAAGTGCACTGACTTCCATCAGCTGTGAAGTGTATTAAATCCATAACACAGGGAGTCTTACTTACTTTAATGCCACAGTACATTTCCAAGCAATGCATGTGTTCATGAGTGACCAGAAGCAATGAAGTTAAAAAACATGCTGTACAATGCAGTGGACACATTGCTTAGAAGACAATGAGTGCAGTAAGCATCTCAGTGCCACTGTCCTGAAGGAATGCGAATGAGTTCAGGATAATGCAGCACACCTGCAGAGCATACAGTATAATGTAAAGACAGATGACTGGAGCACAAAGAGCTGAAAGGCCAGTCAAGTTGATGAACTGGTTGTGATGTGAACAGATTGGTGGACGGCAGCAACTTTGGAATGCTGAGGATTTGTTCCACAAAGTGGCTTGACTGAGCCACTTGACTCAGGCTCTTAAGCAGTTCTTCCTTTTTTCCCCAGGGCTGCAAACTTGAGGCTTTACCTAGTAGTATGGTGTTTTGTGTATCTTAAGAAGTAATCTGTTTATAGTCTGAAGTTATACATATCCTGCTTGCAAAGTCATTTAGTGCAAGACTAAACATGATCCAAATATTTCTCTCAAACAGCCCATGCTGTTAAGAAGTTTCTGTCATTACGTCATGATACCAGCAGTGCCGAGTTCACCCCTATTGCAATGGGACAGGATATTAGTAGCAGAGATCTACAAGATGACAACCACAAGAATTATGTCATCAAGAAAGGAAACTCTAAGGAAACAGTGATTTTTGTCATTAAATATACCCAGAATAAAACCATTTCCCACACAGATTCAATCCTGCTTAAAGTCAGCAGTTTATACTTGGCATTCTGTTTCTTATGCCTCCCATGGTGACAACCATATCAGTGATGAGCAGCAGGACTCTTGATTACTGTTACGTAGAATATTGTTTTCTGCTCTTAGAAGCAAGACAGTGTCGTAAATTCAGAATACTTTGGGAAAGATTACAGTAAACCGCAGTGTTTAACTGAGATGCTTTGGTGCATAAGAGGCTACGCTTCCCATATGTCCATTAATTAATATAATTTACTAGGTTTGTGAGTAAGTCTGTGTACCTGTATTGGGTCAGCACGGCAAGGTTTTGGTAGCAGGTAAGCTACAAGGGTAGCTTTTGTGAGAAGCTGCCACAAGTTTCCCCTATGTCCGACAGAGCCAATATCAGCCAGCTCCAAGACAGACCCACTGCTGGCCAATGCCAAGCCCATCAACAGTGGTGGTAGTGCCTCTGAGATAACATATTCAAGAAGGAAAACAAATCCTGTTCAAGAGCAACCAGGAGAAAGGAGTGAGAGAAACTATGAAAAAACCAAGGTCAGTGAAGGAGGAGTTCCAGGTGCCTGACCAGAGATTCCACTGCAGCCTGTGTAGAGTACAATGCAAGGCAGGCTACTTCCCTGCAGTCCATGGAAGTTAACGGTGGAGCCAATATCCACCTGCAGAGGACCCCACACCAGAGCAGGTGGAGGCCCCGAAGGAGGCTGTGACCCTGTGGGAAGCTCATGTTGANTGAGAAGGTGTTTTAAGATTTGGCTTTTATTTATTTATTTAATTTTATTGAAGGGTGACAGAGCACTGGAACAGGTTGCCCAGGGAGGCTGTGGAGTCCCCTTCTTTGCAGGCCTTCAAGACGTGCCTGGATACATTCCTGAGAAATGTGCTCTACGCAATCCTGCTTTAGCAGGGGAGTTGGACTAGATGATCTCTAGAGGTCCCTTCCAATTCTGACAATTCTACTCTGACTTAGACTTGACTCGAAGAAATTAATTTGTTTTGCCTGTGATGGTAATTGCTGAGTGATGTCCCTGTCTTTATCTAGCTTTCTAGATAAAGACTTTCATTATATTCCCTCTCCCCCATCCAGCTGAGGAGGNGTTCGTGGAGAACCACCTCCTGTGGGAGAAATGCCATACTGGAGAAGGGGGGAGAGTGTGAGGAGTCCTTCCCTGAGGAGGAAGAAGTAGCAGACTCCAACATGCAATAAACTGACCACAGCCTCCATTCCNCTTACAGAGCAACTTTGGTAGGAATCTGGCATCCAGCCAAAGTAAACTCACCACAGTACCCTGTATGACTAAATTTTTTCATTTCATACTTACTGATGCTTTTTCACCCATAACTTTATCTAATAGTCTCCTAAATAGTGAGTTTTCATAAACTAACACCGTCTATCTACTGGAAAAAACAACTTGCACAGAGGCAAAACAAAAAGCAAGTAAAAACCCTACATCTCTTTGAAGTGACTTCGAGAATATAACTTACTGCAAAGAAAGTTTTTCTTCTCTACTACACGTTTTAGCTGTTTTCAGGGAGCACCTCTGGGCTAGCTTTATGGGAAGCTATTATGCCCCTTGGAATGCACAGGTCAAGTTGGTCAGTATTGAAAGTAACTCAGAAGAGCCTTGTTGCAGATATAATTGGATAGTTCAAGTGAGGATACGTAATTTCAGCTGGCTGTTCCCAAATTGCTGAGCACTCACTTACTTTGAAAGTCAGTGACCTACTTTCATATATTACTTACTATCTTCAGTGGTGACCCCAGTTTTCTCTTCACTCCAGTCACTCCAGTAGCCCACTCCATCTTCCTTCATGCAACGAATTGAAAAGACGTACTTTGTGTAGGGTCTGAGCCCTTGAACACTGAATGAAGTTCTTGGTGAAGCTGTATCTTCAGGAGGAACCTGTAAATAGAAGAAACGTTTCAGAGGCACTGATCAAAAACTGTAAAGCTGAGTTCTGTGCAACTACAGCTCCCATCCAAGAAGGCTCCCCACTGCATCACACCCAATACAAACAACATTGTTTTAGTCGCCCCTTATTTCCAAAGGCTTCAGTTCTCAACCACGGTTTGGTAAGGGATCAGTCACAGTCGTGTTTATTTACCAAGTAATACTTATACTAGAATGAGTAAGCAGTTATCTCAGGACACGGTCTCATTCTGTTCTCTTTTTTTTAATTAGCTCATGTACACCTCTTCTTCCTTCCCACATAATTCCTCTACTTACTGATCTGTAATATCCCACCTTACATTTCAAAATTTTGTACGTTATCTGCTTGATTACTGATCGCAAGATACCTGTGCTAGAAGCCTCCTACAAAGCTAGAAAATCCAGGACCATTGATACCCACTGATATAGGGCAATGTTTCTTAACTGACATTGGAAAGAGTTTGTTTCAGAGTACTTTGTGCTTTTGGTGATAAATTACACTTCTTTTCATAAACTGTTTTCTATATCTCAGATCTGAATTCCAGAAAACATTCTTATTGTACATATGCAGAAAAAGATGTGTGATGTAGATTATAGATATATGTAGGTACAGACACAGTGACTCCATCACATGTTATTCCACTCGCAATTAAGGGGGTTTTATAGTCAGCCACCCTTTACAAGGAATAATTGCAGATTAAACACACATGCAGGATGCCCAAAAAATTATGCAAGTAGTCAAACTTCACCGCAGGTATGCAAGCCTAGCTGTTTTTAAAGTTACTATTTCAGTGATCTTGTGCTCATGTTGAAAGGATAAAACAAGTTAAAGGGACAGGGATTCAATAGGACAATGTAACAACAGATCCTGGAATTGCAGAATAATCTGTGTGGGACAGTGCTCTTTAAAATATCCATACAGGTGACCTTAATAAGTAATCTCTGTATCTAAAGCTCAAAAAGTTCCTCAAAGGAATACACCATGTTAGAATAACACAGCTGCTTGTGACTATTTGTTTCAAACACCATAATTTGCTAAGTCAGAAGCAGTGTTCCTTCCAAGTCACGAAATTCAGAATACTTTTGGACCTCTGTATTGAAACAAAATATGCAAAGATCTTGATGAAAAGAATGTTGCTGGAATATAGCTGCTTTGAGAGAAGGTCTGAAGAAAGGCAAAACTGAGAAGTTATTGAAAATATGCCCATAGGCTGATATAGAAGAAAACTGCAACTCTTGGTGACATGAACATATCAGTGCACTAAACTAAGACATACTCATTACTCTTTTCCAGTTCCTTGACCATATCAGGCTTATGGTATGTATGCAGGACAACTTAGGTTGGAAGAGACTTTAAGACCACTGAGTCCAACTGTAAACTGAACACTGCCAAGTCTACCATTAAACCATGCCCCTAAGTGTCACATCTACATGTCTTTTAAGTAACTCCAGGGATGGTAACTCCACCACCTCCCCAGGCAGTCTGTTTCAATGCTTTACAACCCTTTCAGTGAAGATGTTTTTCCTTATATCTAATCTAAAACTTCCTTGACACAACTCGAGGCCATTTCCTCTTGTGCTATTGCCTGTTACTCGGGAGAGGAGCCCAACCCCCACCTCACTACAACCTCCTTTCACGTAGTTCTATAGAGTGATAAAGTCTCCCCCTAGGCCTCCTTTTCTCCAAACTAAACTGAGAGAACTCCAGTTCTCTCAGCCTGTCCTCATGTGACTTGTGCTCTAGACTCCTCACCAGTTTTGCTGCCCTCCTCTGGACTCACTCCAGCACCTCAATGTCTTTC
>VXBW01001771.1:78551-92427 GCA_013400375.1 Thinocorus orbignyianus
TTTCTTGTAAGGAGGGACCCAAAACTGAACACTGTATTCAACATGCAGCCTCACCAGTGCGCAGTACAGGGAGATGACCATGTCTTCTGCAGTCTGGCAAATGGTTAGGTTACAGCAGAAGAGTGACAACAGACATTAGTAACATTACCTGCATCCAGTTTGTGTCACCACTGGTCCTATAGCGAATATTGAATTTCAGCTTCATCACAGCTCCCGAAATCAGATTCTCCCAGGAAAGCTTCAGAACAGTAGGTAGTATTCCTGAGTTGACTGATAAGTTGTGTGGAGGCAGAGGTTTAACTAGGAGAGAAGGAGTTAGAGTCATCTCTACAGCTGTACTTCACCATGCCTCTAGCAGCTGGTACACTATGCTGTAATACTACCATTAAAGCCTTTCACAAGCTCAAATGGCTGCTACTTCACACTAGTTTTAAAGCAGACTACTCAACAAGAACTTGCTATCTTTGTGATCAAGTCTCTCACCCTACCTACCTTTGTTCAATACAGTTCAAGTTCTAGTCCACAATATTTTGGCAGTATTAATTTTTATAGTGAAGCAACATTAACCAATTCAGCAATATCCACCGAAGCAGCAGTTATGCGTTACTAAAGCTTTATTAAGAGGCATATAGTTACCGATCTCAATGGGATCAAGAACAAGGCGATCAGATTCAGCCTTCCCAAGAGCATTTGCTGCTTCTACCCAGACCTCCAGGTTAACAAAGAACTGAACATCAGTAATTGTACAAGAATTGTTTACATCTTTTGGTATACAGTCAGGAAATTCATCTTGTGGCCTAAATAAAAGAGAAGGAAAAACAAGGTACAAAGCAGTAAGTTTGGCTCCCTTTAGAGAATATTTTTAAGTAGATCCAAGTGATCAGTTTAGCTTGTATATTTCCCTTCTGATATTATCTTTGTAAGCAGACAGCTGGGAAGAAGAGGTGAAGAGACTAGAATCACCTGCTCAGCCACAAATGCATGATAGCATTAGGAGAGAAACGAGAATAAAATCTCTTGACTTCAAGCCACATAACTTCAAAAGCACAAGCCACAGTACTGTAACTATGAAGTTCTATAAAAAACTGACTTAACCTAAAAAATAAAGGCCAAGTACTGATACATTTAGTCAAAGCAATATGGTTAGTAACTAGAGTCTTATTCATGCATTAAACGATGTAGTGAATATTACTTGTCTACCCTTGAAGAGTACAGTGTTACAGCTGCAACACATCATTTCTGTCCACCATCTGCTACACTAACAGCAGGTAGTTCTAGGGGCATCAGATTTGTAAAGCATGAATATTTTCTACCTACCTATGCTTTCTACTACACTTGTTACCAAAACACTTCAGCAGAGTGAGGCAGATAGAAAGCTGTAGGCAGTCATTCCTCTCTTCAAAGCAGAGCAACGGTTCTGCTCATTTTAAACTACCAGAGACTATATGAAGAGTTTGAAAAATACTGAAGTTAATTTGCTTTCACAGGAGAAATGCTTTTGCTGCAGCTTTCATGTTAAGGTCAATTGTGGACAAACACAATTCTGAGTTCTTGGGCAGTACAGAGTAGACAGTATCTCTACAAAATCCACTCACTATATATTGGCTTCTTTACTTAGAATCATAGATTGCATTGTGCTAGAAGAGGCCTTTAAAGGTCACTTAGTGTGACCCTCCTGCAAGGAACAGGGACATTTTCTACTCATTTAGTATGGGATAGAACAGTCAACACAGAAAACCATAAAATACATAATTTGGGCCTAGTCAGCTACTGATTAGGTGCATTGTACTCAAGCCACACTAATCATGTATTTGAAAAATGCAAAACATGAGATAGCTGTTATCCCAAAACAAGTGCAGCAGCAAAATTCCAAGTCTGACTTAGAACTACTTTAAATGTGAACTTCTTTAACTCTTCCCTTTCCCCCAAAGTAGACAGCAATATTTCAGAAAATTGGATTTAAGTTAAGGACTATTCCAAAATATTAAAGAATTTCAAGGAAGTTTGGTTTAGCCTACAAATATTCTTCAAAATTATTTAGATATTCTACAGAGTGCTACTTACCATCTGTATTTCAACCTAAAGCGAGTGTCTAGGAAAGTATGCCTTCCAGGATTCCAGGTACAAGTCATAGGATATGTGAGTTTTGACACCTGATGTACAATGCAACTTAAGTTCCTGGGCTTCTCTGGAGGCACTGCACAGAAAAATCAAGCAATAATTAATCTATACACCCATTTCAACCCAGTAAGAATCACACCAGGTGTTCCATTAGAGCAATTTCAGTGAACATCAGAAGTATTTAGTTAGATTTATTACTCACAGAGAGGGCAAAAAGTGCTAGATATCTTCCAGCAATGGAAGACAAGAAGCCTAACCAGCTTCCCTGACAAATAGTAGGCTATAAGGAACAAGCACTTGACAGCAAGTAACACAGAAGATTTCGCATTCTTTGAGGTGGAACTAAATCCATTTAAATTCACACAGAAAAAATGCTACGGAACACTACAGATGGATTGGCTCATGCTGATCTTGCCAATAACCTGAGCTCTAAGGCAACTGTGATAGGTCTGTTCTCCCCCAGCTGAGCTATGAAAGAAGCAGGCTTTAGCTGTGAACACCTACAAGAAAAATAAGGGATCTTCATGAATGCATTTAAGTAGCCTGTAAGAAACTTTTCCACAGTGGAGCTAAACTATTTATTTTACTTCTTAAATTCAAGTCACAGTACACAGAGTTCACTTGTAGCTTTTAGAATATCACTATTTACAAGAATACAAGGTACTTTAAGAATCTCATTTCCTTTCAATCAGAATGCCGTGTTCAACAGAAGTCCTGAATAGCTGTTCCTTGTATTGTTCTCAAGCCTGTTATTCTCATTGTTTAAAGAACTTTTGTTTAATCGACAAAATGAAATACAGTAACTTTATATATAAGATCTCAAGATTCATATGTAAATTTCAAGTGTTGAATTTTATCAGTACTGCCATTCAGTTTACCATCTTAGAATATTGTATCTGTCCTCACCTTTCCATAGATATTGCACATCACATCTTTTCTGGTAAGAAATCTACTCATCAGAAGTTGAAATAAAAAAACCATAATTTTTCTGTGAAAGCATTTTGTAAGTAGAACCACATTAGTTTAAATTGTGAACTCAAGACAGTCTTTTGTACAAAATAATGCAACTACTGCAATACCTCTTGCCAACACTAGGAGGCAACATAATTAATCATTTACATTCTGCTAGCAAGGGGGCTTGAACACTTACAAAGGGTCCACCAACTAACCAAGTAGTAACATACTAATTTATTCATGTTACTTTCTCAAGACCTCAGTCTTGTCTCAAAGAGCACTTGCTCAGAACTATGCAAGTGGTATCATGCTTGAATAAGGGAAACTTATAATTAACTATAAGTATTTTCTTATGTATAAAGTAGAGTAATCCAAATAGTATGTTCTATCCTTAAGTCAGTTAAGGTTAGCATTAGTGATACAGATGGGCTAAATATTTCTCTGTACCTTAATAAAAACCCACTAATTTCATAGTGTTACATAGTGTTCCTGCTTCAAAATTTCTGTTGGCCTGTTTTCTTCCTGCTTCAGCAGTGAAACACCAAAGAGTATTTTCTGATTTTTTCAGAAGTCTTTATTTTGAGTGGTATTTACAAGCTTTGACAGCATGTAATTTGACAATGTTTTTACACAATTATCTAGGAACTGAAGTGAACAGAAATAAGTGTCTGCAAATGTGAACATTTTCTACTGTTGGCATTTTCTTCCTTGTTTCTCAGAAGCAATTTTCTTAAGACCTGAACAAAAGGCAAGAAAAATGGTACTTACAGCCTATGGTAACTGCAATTCCATAAATGTTCTGTTCAATCTGTCCATCCGCTAAGATGTTGCATGTCAGAGGAGTAGCTAGTGAAGAAGTGTCATTAAATGTGACACTGGAAACTGTTCTATTTATTTCTCGATACTGTTCTTTAGGTACCACTTTATTTTTAATTTTCCAGATAATTTGATTAGCATAGATATTGCCAAAGTCAAGACAACTCTCATTCAAAATGCATAATGCTGTGAAATTGGAACCAAGGGCCAATACGGGAGACTCCGGGATGATGTGACCACATGACTGCACAAGTCCACCTGAAACTAAGAAGAAAAAGAATTGTATCTTTGTTAAAAACTACAGAGCATTCCATAATCATTATTGCTGATACAACACTAGTGTGATGTCAAAAATACTACACATGTCTAAGCAAGAAGTGACAGGAATACCTGACCGGTATAAAACTGAAATGTATTAACGGACCAGGCAAATTGAGTGGAAGGGATTTAAGGAGTAAAACCAGTGCAGGGTTCATCAGGCTTTGCAAAAGTGTTTATCATGCAAGAAAAGGTCAATTAATAAACAGGGGAAGTTAGAGAGAGAGAGGAGAGTAACGGATTTAACATTTAGTATATTCTGAAGGAGGAAGGTAGTAAGCATACTACTTGAAGTTAAAAAGGTATTTTCTGTTCAGGGAGTTAACAACAAAGAATTGGGATAAGTGTGCACCTTTGATGTGGTGAACTAGTTTTACAAGAACTGCATGCAAAAAGTCAAATACTTGAATTGTCCATTCCAAAAACTTCAGTGTGTATACAATAAGGCTATTTGGGAATTACAGTGAACTCTGCACATTTGATTGTACTCTTTTTACAAAGGAACTTCCAAACAATAAAACTGTGACAACTGCTATGAAGAGAAAATTGTCAAGTTTCAAAGATGAAATAGATGACTGAAAAGCTGCCTTGAATCAACAGGCATACTAAACACCTTGAGGGTGATAATTTGCTACACAATAACTCTGAACTTGATCACACAGCATGGTACACACTAGTTCACTGGTAGCTTATTGGTTTAACAGCATTTAGTCTGACCAAGACATGCTTTCATTTAGACACCGTTTGGCATATGTGAAATTACTTTTCAGTTTGCTACAGTGACATCAGTGGAACCAAAGCAACCTTCCACTGACCAAAGTCACTCTACGCCATCTCTGTACACAGATGACCAATGAATAGAAGAGGTATTAGTTTAACATGCATTATTTTACCATAGTATTAAGATCATAAACCAGACCTCTCTATGCTAATACACCTAGCTTTCTGCCCCCACACCACAAGAACCTAGACAAAAACCAAGTATGAGCTTCAAGCATCTGATTAAAGAAGTTATACAAATGTCTTGTGTTGGAGACACAGAAGTCTTACCTTTAAGAGAACAAAAATTCAAGAGCAGACACAAGCCATGGGCCACCCAGTTCCACCCAGAAAACATGCTGCACAGATTCCCTACAAAAGATTATTATTTAATTTAAACAATTACTGTCCACTTCAGACCACTGACAAATTCAGATTTGTACTCGATCTAAGAAAATTTCTCAGGCACATACATTTACTTTCTTAAGAGTTAGCATCCTTGTCACTCTAGAGAAAGAATGGGCATATTGTTTCCATTTTACTTACTGCTATGACAAAATCCAAACATCTGCTTCAGACAGCTGATGTAGTTTACAGTCTCTTTAGTTAAAGAGGCTTTTTGGTTAAATTTAAGAAATCACAGAATGCTTACAGTTGCAAGGGACCTTAAAGATCATCTAGTTCCAATCACCCTGCTGTGGGCAGGGACACCTCCCACTAGACCACGTTGCCCAAAGTCCCATCCAGACTGGTTTTGAACACTTCCAGGGATGGGGGTCTCTAAAACATGCATCAGCTTAAGGTGTTTGTGTCATATGCAACCAAGCTTCACTGGTGCTTCTCTGGGAGATTCAGTTAGAATACAGAATATAGCACCACAGGTCAGGTTTTGAAAAAGAACCCTATGAATTTGATTATGGTTACCATACTTAGCTGGAATTCAAGGGCACTTACATAAATGCTTTGCACAAGGTTCAGAGCAACTCATCACAAAACCATGTGCCTCACTCACAAGAGTGACTTAAAATACATTTAAAACTTACAAGTACAATGCTTCCATATCTAGAACTGCTGACTACTATAGAAAAAGCTTTCCCTAATTCTTCAAAACCTTACAAGGGAGTTTGTAATACCTCAGAAACTGGAAATTTCTTTAAACAACTTATGTTATTTATTTCTGCATTGTAGCAGAGCTCACTTTTTCCTCTATTTTGACAACTCTACAAAACAGTTCAGAGGAACTGAAACATTCACAGACTAGCTTCCACTCCAGTTGTTCTGAAGCTACAAAGTCTCTTCTGGATTTCTCAACCTTCAGTTATAAAACAGCCCTAAATTACTGAAAGCAAGTGACCATTTTCTAGTAAGCATTATCAGCTACATTATTTTTAGTTACATTTATCCACCTTTAAAAGAACAGGTAGATTGGCTTAGTCAAATAGGGTATTTAGTCCACAGCCTGATTTCTAGAAACAGACTTTATATTGTTCTTATAGCTAGAAACTAAACATAGAATTTCTAGGTTTATTAAGATTCGAGATTAAATTGCCAGCAGCAACATTGCTTCTGAAGTTTTATTTTTACTGACCTGACAAAACTCATTTGGAAACTGGTATTATGAGCTTTACCCCTATAAAAGGCAACTCACTAAGAAGTTTTAAGGAATTCCACAGTATTCCCTACAGAAGTAAATTTAAAAGTTATATTTACTATTATCAGAAGGAAGAGAAATTGCAATCTTTGTTAGGAAATGTTTTGGTTGCATGTAGTTTACTTCATAATAATGACAGAAAGACACAAGGCACTTCATACAAATCAATAAAACTAGACAACACTGATACCAAGCTAGAACCCCATTCCCTAGGCATCAGCATAACCAGGACTTAAAAATAAACAAGCCACAAAAATACACAAACCCAAACAAAAGCCAAACCAAAGTAAACAGTACAATGTAAAGAGAATCTGTATTCACAAGAATTAGAAACCAACAAACGAGAACTTTTATAGAAGACTCTTTGTAGGGTTCACCAACGTGGACGTGTTTCAGTCAGGACTAAAATAACAGGCATCAGAATCACTCAGCAGTATCCTTACCTGCATCTATACTTGTCTGTTCATTACTCAAAGCCCACCAAAATTTCCTATATAGAAAATTTATACTAGAAATAACGCCAATTAGAAAACTTGATAATTATGTTAACAAGGTTTTGTATTTGTCACTAGGCGTTTTTTTTTTTTTTTTTTAATAATTAACCAGACACTTATTATCAGAATATAAGGAGAGTTGAGACCCAAAAAATTATTAATATTTTCTCTGTTATAAGGTACTGTCATTGGCCTGGGTATGGAAACCATTATACAGTTTTAAGTGCATACATCTTTAGATATTTATTACAAGCATACAGTAAGAGAACAAACCAATTGATTTTTGCTTATTATGGATATAAAGTCTTCCAGTATCTAAAGAAAAAGGTTTCTACCCACTTGATTCCTTTTTGTATTTTTAAAATTCCAATTTGTTTCACAAATTTACATAAATTCACACGGTGAATACAACCAAACCCAGAAGAGTATTCTCTTTCCATTTAGGTCTTCAGACACTAAATAAAATCAGCACAGAGGAATCTCTGTTAGTGTCCTGAATTTAATATTTCTCAGAAATAGTGCTTGCTACCCATAGCTTGTTGTGCTCTATTAAGAGTAGACCTTCAAAGTCTTTATTTTCAAGTAAGATCCATTTAAAGTAATTCAAGTTGAACAATTCGAGTTGCAGAAGACCTGAAACTCATGAAAACCCTGGGAGCAATTACAAGCTAGGTGTGAAGAACCAGCAGCTCCACTTCTCAGCTAATTGCCAAAAGCAGCAGAACAGCAGAAGCAGCTTCTACACTGAAGAGGAAAGACTGAAGCAGATGTAAAGGCCAAAAAGGAAAGTTTTAAAAACATGTTTCAATATAGCATTTCTCTCCCATTTAGTATCATGATTGGTGCCACATTAGAATAATGGCAGTGTCAGCTAAGCTAAGCATTACATAATTACACAGTTATTGGTTTTCTTTTTTGTAATTATTTATCTCAGGTTAAACGGGTATTTCTACAAAATACTAAAGAACTGCTGGTATTAAAATCGTATGAAGTCATACTAAGTATGGCTCAGATTAATAAAATATACAGTGAACCACCTGAAGGAACATAAAAGCCAACACTTAACAATAATCAACTCAACAGATGCAAACAATAATGTAACATTATCACATACTCTGCTATAGAGTATAATTTCTATCATAAGAAATCAAACCAAGATAACTTCACCTTTTTCAATAAATGCCATTTCTATATTTAACTGTCTTCCACATTTGGAATACAACATTTTAATTGTCCTGAGCAATCCTGTCCAGTTTACATGTGGGAAGCTGAAGTCCAAATCTCTACCACTTTGTACTTCGGAAAGTTTAGTATCTGTTTTGAGGGAGCAAAGAAACCCTTCGCATTTCATAGTACTTAATCCACTGCACTTGAATCCTGAAAGGCAAGAGAACTGTGACTCACCCTCCATCACCTGCCATGGAAAGTTAAGCAGAAAGCCCATCTGCCCACACTACGGGAAACAAACAGTTGTGACCAGTGTCAAATCATGGTAGAGTTCAGCACATATCTCCTTTTAGGCTGTTCTGATGTGTTTTACTTTTTCCCCCCTGCTGATCAATGCAGTCTGAAGATGACTGAAGCTACACAGGTCCAAACTCAAAGGGACTACTGCAATCCGTATTGATGTGTGCTATTTTTCAAAACATTAGTCTCTGGCTTTCACAAGACTGACTCTTAACTGAAATCTAATTATGGGAGAAAGAACCAGAGTTACACTAAGCACTACCACCCATCTTGTGGTAGTGGGTACATGAAAGCCACTTGTCTACATGAAAGCCTTAAAAAAAATAATATATTGGTGGGGCTTGTAACTAACAAAACAAGGAGTCATACTTCAGTTTAGAGTGAGGACTAAACTTCTGTGGAAACTAATGTTTTCTGATCTAAGCATATAAAAGGCACTCAGGTGCAGACGGTGCAGAAACCCTGCACATGAACTATACCAAAACTTGAAAAAATGATAGTGCCATTGTTCAAAAGAAATGCTGCTAAACACCAGTTGTTCAGCATCAACTATTTTAAGTCAGACTAAGCTGCAAGTCTGGACAGCAGAAAATTCAGTACTTTCAGCAATTACGCAGCACAGCCTGAAGTCTTCTGTTTTACCGACTGGTGTAGCATACTAGGAATCTTAAGTTCAACCTGATACAGAACTAGCATTGAAGCAGCTACTCAGTTCAGAACCTTTTGTTTAAAAAGAAAAAAGCTAAATCAACATTTCATCTATACTATGTAGCTGTGACAGACAACCGAGTGAAGAGGAAAGGGGGACAGAGAAAGAAACAGACGTTAGGAGTTCATCAAGTTCCTTTCATAGTTAACTCTGCCAAAATGGCAAAGGATTAAAGTCTGTCAAAATACTACACACCATAAACAACATGGTCAACTGCTGCTGGTGACAGTCCTTAATTCACAAGAGCTTATCTTAAAGAGGAAAAAAGCTATGCTGTGATTACTTCTGTAACAACAGACTCATATGCCATGAGACCCTCCCATTTAATCTCTAAATCATATGGGACTTCTATTATTCTTTACATCCTGATACCATTTTCTGAGGAAACACTAAGTCTTTATGCCTGGAACCTGAAGTGATCCTTCAGGCAGTATCCTATGAAAAGCTAATAAAGATCCCGAAATCAAGCTTTATATGCATAAAGTAGCAACAGCATAGAATTTTGTGACTAACCTGTGCATAACAGTTTTTGAAGAAGTGTCAGGCATTAATGCAAAGTGGATATAATTACTTATTCTAAGTAAGAGAAAGAAATCTTACAAATTAATCTTATTTCATAAGTAATGAAAATTAGCCCAGATTGTATATAGATATATGTCATATGATGGGTTACCATCTGTCCATTTTTGAGAGGTGATAAATAGTGTCCAAGTGACCTTCAAATGACAACTTCAGTTGAAGAGGCTATAGCCAAAATAACAGTTTTGCCAGTAAAGCCAGCTTTTGAGTCAGGAAGGACAGGTAACACCATTACCACCACAGGAAGGTGTTAGGTTTGTTAAGGCTCATCATCACACCAATCACAAAAGCCCAAAGGTTGCTGTCAAATGGATTTCCAGAAATTCCTCAAGAAAATGAAGAGCAAAGCTTACAACTTCAAGTGTTAATCTATCACCAAGAATCCACATACCTCAGGTACACAGAGAGGCAACCAGGACATAAAAGTGATACTGCATATAAGCAGCTACTGCTTGAGGTTTTATAAGAAGCCAGGTAATACTTAAAGCCCACCTAAAAGCTCTAACTATCCTCAAGGAATTTTGATTACTCAACCTGTAACTCCTTTCTAATTAGAAGTATTTAATTTGCAAGCTTCCTTCCTTCCTCCACACTTCCTTCCTTCTTGAAAACCCCAAACACCTTCAAGAGAATCACCTGAAAATCTTCTAGAACATCATATACACAGAATATCCTAAAATTAATTTTTGTATTTAAATAGCTATGCGCAAACTATATCTCTATCCTTTTCATCAAATGGGCAGGTCATTTATTGACACTACTCGTTCCTTTCCCTCTTGATGGAAGCTTCTCCCCACCTTTAGGGTTTTAGTATAGCACTCAAAATAAAAAACCCAAACAAAGGGGCACAAATTAAAATGATTTAAATAACTCATTAGAAGCACCAAATATTGGCTTTCAAGAATTAAGTTCCCCTTAAATTGCAGATCATTTTCTCTGAAATACTTCAGTTGCTTTAGTTTAAAAAGCAAACGAATTTACACAAAGTAGTGTCTTAGCATTCCATGCCCTCATCTTGAAGTCAAGCATTCAAGACTGACAACCACCAATGCTGGTTCTCTAGTTTAGACTGTTCTTGGTAATATAAGAATAATTCTAAACGAATTGGCCAAGAGGTTTACTTATTTTCATACAATTGCACTAGTGTTAATTCTCCAGAGAAGCAAGCACTGGAGACAGTTTATCTTCATTTTCTGTACAGTGATGTGCATGCAACTTCCCTCTCATCCCAAAGAATATATGTATAGATTTGAGTTGAAGAGAAGACATTTCTAGACATGTAAATGAGATATAAATATTTTCAGCACTTCTAGAAAGTAATTGCAAATTTTCATCATCCTTTCCCACTTTCCAATTGCAATATACCAACATACATATTAAAAGTTTATTAAATTCAGAAATTACATGCCTTCAACAGATACCTTTTACGTATCATTATTGCTCTCAAAGTAACAGTATTAAAAGAAGTATACATTTTACGTTCTACAAGGGAAAAGAGAGTGAAAGAAAAAAGCCTAGAACTCCCGAAAGTATTCAGATTGTGGGCTCCCTTCCTGCTCCTCACTTTTCAGTACAGGGTAGATCACTAATGACAAAACTATAACCCCCAAGTAATTCTATTACTAGGTTTCTCCTTCAGAAATGCCTCAGAAGCAACAAGCAGCCAGCAGTTGGCAATCAGCTAGTCAGCTTAAAACAAGGATGAAAACTGAGACTGGGATTTATCCTCCTCTGCACTGCCAGCACACTTGGCAGACCGCTTTCCTTTGTGCCTCAGTCTCATCATCTGCAAGACGACAACAGTGACACCGTTTTTCTTTAGGAAGAGCATCAGGGCCCCAGTGCAAGGACGGCTGGAGCTCAGCACACTGGAAGTTAGCAGACAACCCAGGCTGCCCAGTTCCTCTAGGAATCAATCCCTCTAGTAGTTGGACCAGATGAAAACAAAGTGTGCCCTTCTGCTAATGCCAGCAGTTTTACGCCTTCTGGTCCGCAGGCAACGAGATCAGGCCACTCGCGGCAAACGCAACAAGAAAACGCCTGCCGGTAATACGGCCAAGTTTGTAACAGAGCTCCAGAAAAGCTCTAAAGACATGAGTCCAGCGAGGGTCGCAGTACCTTTATTCATAAAGGCTGCTGGCGTTGACAACCACCGCACTCCAGAAAAACCCGGATAATCCTCGGTCTTAGCGGCCAAGGCGGCACCGGGAGAGGGGAAGGGGTGGCGGATGGGGCAGCCCCAGCAGCCGGTACCACCGGCGAGGAGAGGCGCTCGGCAGCCCCTCGGGCCCCCGCGGCGGGGCGGCGCAGCGGCCAGACAGCGCGTGAGGCCATATTGCGTTTCAAGCGCCGCCGCCGGGCCGGCTCCCTCAGCNAGGGGACGCGTGACGTCGCCGAGAAGGGGGGGGGGCTTCCCGTAACGCGCCCGGCCGGTGCCAGGATGCCGGGTGCGACGGGCGCGCGCGCGGGCGGCGGGAAGGGTGGCGGCGGAGGGACCGTGAGGGGAAGGGGGGAGAGGAGGAGTAGGGGGCTCTCCCGCCCCGCCCGGCCCGGGCCCCGCCGCTGCCCCCGCTCGGAGAAGGGCTCCCCTCCAGGTGTGTGAGAGCAGGCGAGCGGTGGGAGCCCAGGCAGTTCCCTGGCCCTCTCCCCGCGGCTTTTACCTGAGGGCAGCCCGGCCCCTGCCGGCGCCGCCGCCGGTGCGGCCTCTGGAAGCTTCTGCCGGCCCGCAGCCCACCGGGCGTGCGCGGGGGTTGTCCTGCCGGGCGGGCCTGCGGAGCCGGCGGCCTTCCCGGCGTTTCGCAAGGCTCCCCCGGGAGCGGTAGGATTATCAGGAGTAGCAGTGTGAGCGAAAACGCTGTTACCGAGGGCAGCCCTTAGGAAGGGTGTTTGTGGGAGGTTGGGTTGGTAGGAGATGGCCCGTGATATAGATGGTTCGTGTGATCAGGGTGCAGAGGAGCCTCTGGGTTCCCTCGGTGGTCAGTTATCCTTGTACATTTCTTCGTTCAGTAGCCCTGGAAAAATTACTTTTGTAAATGGGGCGTCTGTGATGGACTCTTCATTCCAGATTAATTTTTTCCAGTTCATGAGTGAGAAGGAGCACATTTGATTGCCACATCAACGAGCTGACACTGTGTCAAAGTAGGCAGTTTCTAGTCAGGAACGTACCAGATATTACTGATGCATGCCTGGGTTGCTTCCTGTCATATACTTCAGGTGTTTGCCCATTTATTTCTTAAATTATCTTCGGACCTGAGTAAGATATGAGCTAGATTATATTTCTAATTGATTTTTCAGAGGAACAGGCAGATAGACTAGACAAATAGGGCACCTAGTCCGATATCCCGTTTCAAACACTGGCTGGCACGAGCTACTAACGAGAAGAGATAGAAGAACTTTGGAGAAAGATAGTGGAAGATTACCTATTTCATGTGTTTAATGCAAGTGTCTGATTATGTTTGGTTTTGGCTTAATACCCCTCCCCCTGCAAAAAAACCCCTCTGTTGTTAACGACTTTGAGAATGTTGTATATTTTATACGTAACAGAGTAAAGCTGGATGCGCACATCAGAGGTGGCCATTTAGTTCCTCTGCTTTCCACAAGACAAAATTGGCTTTATTTAAAAAGTTTCTGATAGGTATCTATCTAACCTGCGGATTAAATTTACTACTTCAATGTCCCTACTCACAACTGATGCTATTTCTAGCAACCTTAGGTGCTTGTAGTGTTTGTGTTTCTCCCATTGGTGGTCTCTACACCCAATAGTCCCAGTCCTGTCTATCTTCTCTTACAGCGGTTTTGGTGTTCAAAGCCTACGAAGTGTATCAGGACAACTAACAATCTGGGGAAAGAAGTTTAACAGTTTTTTTCATTACCGTAAAAAGTACTGTAGCATTATGATTTGTCCCTTTTGCTTGCTCGTCAAATTATGGTTGGTGTATCTGTGCTTATGTTGACAGAGGTTTACAGTTTGAGAATCATGTATAATTGGTAGATTTTCAGTCATGTAAG
>VXBW01001771.1:93280-137288 GCA_013400375.1 Thinocorus orbignyianus
AGTCATGTAAGATCGTTAGAGTTCTGCTGCTAAATAGACATTCCAGGAGTAGGTGCTCAACTCTTCTCCCTTCCCCCAGCCAACAGAGAGCCTCTTGTGACATTCTCATTCCGAAATCCAATAGCCTGAAGGGATTCCTGGTTTACTGCCAGAACTTGTAGAACAACCCCCNTGCTTTATACAGACACATGGAGTCCTGTTTCTCTTTAGTATCAGTCAGCAGGCACAAGTCAGTCCTGTATTTTCCAGCAACCCTAACTGCAGTATGGATGGTGGGGTATCTACTGTTCTTGTAGGTGACCTGAAGACAGTTGTAATAGCTAGCCCCTGTTGATCACTTAGTTTGTCTTGTTGCTCTTGATAGTCCAGTAATTCTCAGTCAGGGCTTCTGTTTGGCTTGTGCTTCTCAGAGGAAATAATTTGACATCTGTGTTGCAAGGGGAAGTAAATGGAATTAAAAGTGGTAAGATATATTTTTCTTAAATGATCACTACCCCTAATATGGTCTGTATTAGTCTTTTCCTTCTTTCACAGGCAGGACTGAATGGTTTGGGCAGTTACACTGCATCACTCTGGGCTGAGTTTTTTTTAGTCTTATGAAACCTGTGGTTTTAATCTAACAGGAGGATTGTTCATATTGCAGTGATTTCTAGTTCTGTGTTAGCATCTTTTCTAGTAATAAATGCTTTGTTTTGAATCTTGATGGTGAAGGTGAAACTCAGCTGTGGTCACAAACATTGGGCCAAACCCTCTGCTAGTGTAAACGATATGGTCCACAGGTGCTGTTATTGCTTACACTCTGGCATGGGGTTTTGTAGCCTGGGGTATAAAATCAATTGTCTGGTCTGTGGCCTTGCAAAATATACGGACTGTACTTTCAATAATAGACCAAAAATCTGACTGTTCTTACAATATCATTAGGCATTTTCTGGTGCAAGCAGGTGAAAACAAATTAATAGCGTTACAATTGCAATTTGATAGAATCAGGACATTTAGGATCCCAGGTACAGAAAACAATTAAGTCCTTCAAGCCGGTTGTGAAGTGCATATTCTGCACATGGATGATTTCATGAAAGACTCTTCAGTTTGTTTTACTGCGTTATGTTCTTTTCCTACTGATACACAGAATACTGCTGTATGCTGTACAGTATATGCAGCATAATACATATATATTTAGGTACTCTGAGCACCAGTGACTTATTAAGTTTCAAATACCTAGAGAAATTAACAATTCTGGCCACATTTTAAGTGTTCCCAAAACCATGCATTTTAATCTGCACGTTGAATGAAGTGTTATATAAACTAAGTTAAGCTGTTGAATTCACTAAATTTATGAGACAAGAATAAAAGGAAATTAATTGTCAGGAACTGGAAGGTCTTTGGGATGAACTGTCTCTCTACTCTTTTACACTGCAATTTTGCTCCAGCATGGTGCTCAGATCAGGCCTACACAGAATATTTCCAAATCCACAGCTAGGATATAGGCAGGTGAAGCATGTCCTCACACCCTCTGTTTTTTCCGTCCCAGGGGACAGCCTGGGAATACGGCGATGGGCACTAACACTGGGAAAACATTTCTTGATTGGCAAAGGTTTCTGGGTAGCGGCTTGTCTGTGGGAGCAGAGATCTTTTTAGAGGTGCTGTTAGACATTCCCTAGGATCAAACTTGTGCTACTCTTTATGGATCATTTCAGCGGTTTTCCAACAAGTTTTGTGACAAAGTCTGTGGTCAATGCAGAATCTACTGAATCCTACAGCAGACGCACCACAAAGAGAAGAAGATCTTTCTGGAACGTATTCTTGGTATAAGAAGATGAAGTATCCCATAGATACATCAGGGGTGTGAGAAGATTCCTCAGTCCTGGGTACATGTGGTTTTGTTGGAGATAGCTCGCTGTTATAACAGGGTTTTGGGGAAGGATTTTCAGGTTCTGGAGAAGCTGAACAAGAAGCCCCTTTAATGGCAATGTTCTGACTCATGACAAGTCAAAGACATTTTCTGTGGGGTGGCTGAATCATTATATGGAACTATTCATCTGGGAGGTTCAGTGACACATCCAAACCTTTTGCTGAAGTGCTGATGTTATCTCCGCTTGTATCACTGTCCTGAACTTGAACTCACGAATATGGGTGTTCAGTGTCCTTACGCTCAAGGTGGATCTCCATCTTCTGACATTCTTTTAACAGTAAAAAGAGTAATTTTGTTCCCCCGCTGTGAGTGGAGAGGACTAGTCCTTTGGCCTGGATGGCCAGAACAGTAGCAGGCTTTTGTGCTGAAGCTGTAGTTGTCATGAAGTCGTGGTAAAGTCTCCTAAAGAATATAAGAGGCAGGCTGGGAGGCAGCAGCAAGATAAAAAGTGGGTGATGGTTGTGGTTTAGCCCAGCAGGCAGCTAAACACCACACAACCATTTGCTCTCTCCCCCCGCAGGGTGATGGGCAAGAGAATTGGATAAAAGATAAAACTTGTGGGTTGATATAAAGGCGATTCAATCAGACAGAACAGGAAGGGGAAATAATTTTGATAAAAGAGTACACAAACCGAGTGATTGATAATGCAGTTGCTAAACGCCTGCTGACAGATGCCCAGCCAGTCCCCACGCAGTTCGTGCCCTCTAGATCCCTGCAACTCTCCCCAGTTTTATTGTTCAGCATGATGTTGTGTCGCATATCCCATGACCAAATACTGACCCTTTGGCCGGTTTGAATCAGCTCTACTGGCTGTGTACCCTCCCAGCTTCTTGTACATCCCCAGCATCCTTGCTTCCAGAGCAGTATGAGAAGCTGAAGTCCGTGGCTTTGTGTAAGCACTGATTCGCAACTAATAAAACATCAGTGTGCTGTCAACATCATGCTTATTCGAACTCCACAGCTCTGCACTATACCAGCTATTAGGAAGAAAACTACCTCAGCCAAAACCAGGTCAATGATGTAACTGTTGGAAATGATTTAGTGAGGGTTGCAGCACTTCCCCGCTTTATAACTTACCAAACATGAGCTGCTCGGTGGCAGCAAAAACTGGACTTGGTAATTCATTTTGCTTCCTTTTGAGAAAGATTGGAGGGTATTGCTTTTTCCCTTGAGCAAGTAGGTGTTTGCAATCCTTGTGACAAAGGGGTAAAAGTTCACTGAGCCAAGCAGCCACTGTTGACACCAAATAGAATCACAGAATGGTTAGAGTTGAACTTCTTGGCAAACAAAAGCACAAATACAACCTGGGTGGAGACTGGATTGAGAGCAGCTCTGAGAAGAAGTACTTGGGGGTCTTGGTGGATGAGAAGCTCAGTGTGAGCCGGCAATATGCGCTCCCATCCCGGGAAGCCCACCATATCCTGGTCTGCATCAAATGATGAGCANAGGGTGATTGGAACTAGATGATCTTTAAGGTCCCTTCCAACTCCAACCATTCTATGATTCTGATCAACCAACACCTCCAAGCCCTTCTCATCAGGGCTGCTCTCAATCCATTCTGTGCTCAGCTTGTATTTGTGATTGGGACTGCTCCAGTCCACATGCAGGACTTTGCACTTTGCCTTGTTGAACTTCATGAGGTTTGCATGTGCCCTGTATGTACAACCCAGACCAAAACAAGTCCACTTGATACTTCATGGTACTTGTTGCACCAAACAATGAATGATGCATATGGCAACAGGGCTGTCCTCATTCTTTAGTATTGCTGAGCCCTAACCCATTGCTTGAGCAACCTACTAGGTTGCTAAAGTCTGAGAATTGGAACAAGGTCTTGCAAAATTCAGTCAGGGTCTGTAGAGCAGTAACTAGGGTTAAGCAGTTCAGGAAAATCTTGTGACCATTGGAACAGGTAAGAAATGGGGATAGTTGACTCCTCTACATGTGGTAAGCTTGACAGGAAAGGTTCAACGGGGTTGTTGAAGAGGACTTGACCCCGTTCTTCTGCTGTGATTCTTGGGAATATGAATGATAACACCATGAAACTGCAGCAGGGCATGCAGAATAGAAAGAAGATTGGTTAGAATAATAAATCATAGAATGGTTTGGGTTGGAAGAGACCTTCAAGATCATCGAGTTCCCACCCCCCTGCCATGGGCACGGACATTTCCCAGTAGAGCAGGTTGCTCAAAGCCCCATCCAGCCTGACCTTAAACATTTTCAGGGATGGGGCATCCACAGCTTCTCTGGGCAACCTGTTCCAGTGCCTCACCACCCTCACAGGAAAGAATTTCTTCCTAATATCTAATCTAACCAGTGGTTGTAGCGCACTGGAAAATAATGGCACATCTGACAGAGTGGTGCAAAATCTAGCAATCTGCTTGGTTTTTTGGGGTGGAAATTATATAGGTAGTGTCATTTTAGACCTAGTCTGGGAGCTTTGACTGATGGAACATGTTGCTAGGTTTTTCCCCCAAAAAGATAGTGGTCAGAAAAAAAGGGATTTGACCTTCACTGGAGGATGAAGGCCAAATGTGAGCCCAGAAAATCTAAATCAAAGAAAGCAAACATGAAATACCAGTGAAGATAAAATAAAAATACTGAAAAGGATGAAATCAGTCAAACATAGAAAATGCTTCAGTTTAGAATGAGTAATAAATTACATTTCACTGCAAGCAAGTGCTACTTCAGACTGATAGCTAAGAGGACCTGAAGGTGTTATGACGTGCTGGAGTCATGTAAGCCACAATTGTGAGCTGCCCATGAGGTTGGCCTGCTTTTGGCAGCTGCCACAGCAGAAAAGCCTTTGGAGTGATTTTGAAAACTCAAGGCCATGGTTTAGTCTCCTTTGTTATAGGATGTATATTCACAGGCAATCTGTTTTATATAGTTGTAATTGTGGATTCCTTTCTGATATTGATCTCTTAAAAAACACATGTAAGTGACGCTTTCTGTTGTTTTCAGTGAGCAAGGTAACAGTCCTAGTCAGAGAAATTGTCACTGGCCATGGTTATTCAGACCTTCCTTGTGTTTTGGACAGACTGTAACAATATTCCAGTTATTAAAGAACAAAATCACATGACCTGTCTCTTCAGGATGTATGATAATTGGCCTACAAGGCACAGAATTTCAAATGGAGCTCATGTTCTTGGTCATTGACTGCAGAGCGTAGCAGGGACAGCACAGGGGATGCCCAACTGTGCTTGCTTCATCACATAATGGAGTTCTCCATCCTAAGGCTAAAACTTGTCTGTGTGAGGGGCTGATCTTAGGTGATGGAATGACTAAACATGAAGAGTTATTGCTGCCCTCATCATCCTTCCTCTGCGTGCAAAGAGCAACCTGGTCTAGTGAGAGGTGTCCCAGCTCATAGCAGGGCGATTGGAACTAGATCATCTCTAAGGTCCCTTCCAACCTAAACCATTCTACGACTGTATGATTTGTATGGGGAAAGCAAGATCACAGAACATTAAAAAATTTCTCATAAAGTAAACAGCAAGGCACCAGCTAGTGCATTTCTGTGCACAAGAGAAGCTGCAGTGACAGCTTTGTGCTTTTAAGTTGCTGTGTTTCATAACTGCTAGTCATGCTGTCTGATACTGTAAAGCACTCAGCAGGGTAGTTGTGGTGTAAGAACCTGCATGCAGTGGAAAATACTCAGCTTGACTTTCTTTAACAGCCATAAATTTGCTTCCTGTGAACACACAGATCGGGCTGACACCCAGCTTCCGAAGATCTATTCTGTTGTAGCATGCTGTGTGTGAATTAAGTGGTTGTTATGGCTGGAAACACTGGGTTTCTGATACTCCGGTTTGTGACTTCTCAGTATAGGAGGGTAGACACTGATGGAAGAAACAGTGTATATGAAGCTTAGAGAGAAGAAATCTGTTGCAGGCAAACTACTGACAAATCGTTCCTGTATTTTTCCACGGTATACCTACTGCTAGACAGAAATCAATACAGTGAGAATACCACTTGATTTCCAGGAAGAAAGCTATCAGCAATGATATACAGTTAATTGCTTTAAAGTGACACATTTTAAAAAAGAGATCTTGACAGCTTTGTGCTTCGAGTTTTCTGCTTGAGCAAGAAACAAAACACAAAAGGCTGGAGCCTGTTGCTACAAGTAAAGGCCGGGGAAGTACATTCTCATTGGTAAAACTGAAGCCAAGTTCTGTTACAGAACCCTCATGCACTGCTGCCTTAAGCTGACTAATGGTATTCAGAGCAGTTAAGGCTATGCATAGAAACATATATTAAGTTCTGAGTATATTACTGATGGAGTAATGGCAGTAAAAGCGAGTGCATTCATGAGAAAGAGTAGCAACTTCATATGATGAAGGAGTGAAGACTTGAGAATAGCATGCTAGGTTATGTGTGAATGTGTAACTAGGAGATACAGGGAGTAGAGGAATTTGTACTTGAAAGTGCAGCACAAAAGGGATGTATATAGAATGAAGTAAGAGAATGAAAGAGAACAAAGGAGAATACAGGCTTTTAGTAATAATTTCCCATTGCTAAGACATACTAGACTGTGGTATAGATTCCATCTGCTATGGGTCTTAAATAATTTATATCTGGAGCGAACTATAACAATATATTTATGTAGCAGGGAAACTTATGCATTCATTAGAAAATTAAAGAAACAATAATGATTTGTATTAGGAAATTCATCCTGCATACTTCATAACTTCATATATGGTGCAAAAGATCTTTGCTCCATGTGCTTCATTATCTTTAAGGATTTACTTTGCATTTTATATTTCTGATCTCACTGATCTATATTCTCTTCTCCTTCCTCTACCATTATCCTTTAATATTTGTTAAGCATTCTTCCTCTGTTTTATCCTCTTGCGCTCTTTTTCTCCTCTTCCATTGCCAACCTTACTTCCTTATCTTCCGTTTTTTTCTGCTCCCTTTAGCATTACCTTAAATACAGCTTTTGTATTTACAACTTGTCCAGAATCAAGACATCAAAATAATTTCTTCTCAGGATCATCTTAGGGAGAGGGGTAATTGGATAAGAGTATTTGTGTCTCACATTATACTATCACTTAGCTATGTAACAAACTAAATTCTGGTGAAAAATCTGAAATTGCACGGAATTCTTTTTCCTCTTGTCTCACCACCTGTTGTAACAAGTACTTTCCAGTCAGAATTTAGCAAACAAAAATGATGGTGGTTATGCATAAGGCATTGCAAAATCAAGCTCCTCTGTAGTGCTAACAGCAGTAAAGACTTGCCTTAGGAGATAAACGAGAGACATATGAATCACTGCCTCAAAACATCTCCTGCACTGAACCGTGAAACATTCTTTCTAGATCCCTAATTTAGAAATTGTCATTTTTTTTTTTTTAAATTCTAGTAAGGATATTTGTAATCAAGCTTTAACTTCCTAGAACAGAATTTTGTAGTTTTTGTGATTTCTTTTCGGTTTTGTTGCAGCAATCATGTTTCCCAAATTAAACTAGGAGCTTATTGTCTTGCTGCTGTATAAATGTGTGGAAAAATACAGATATTCTCCCAGATTCAGGAATCCCAAAAATTAAATAAGATAGCAGACAAACATTAGTGGTAAGAGATGTAACCTACAAACTAACTTGTTATCAGAGCTATAGACTTTCTTTGTCACTTTTCTGTATCTTTTCTTTTGCTCTTCCTTTCTTGGGGCCACTTGTCATTCAGTTGGTAAAGGCTGAGTTAAATATGTTTAGTTTATAGCTAATTCAGCAGTGGGAGAATCTTCTTGAAGATATGTACATACTCAAGACTGGGTTCAAGTCTTGTCAGTATCAATATATCCTGAAACACATGGGTTGCTCTTGTTCGTATTTTAGCGCCTTTCCCGAACAGCTTCTTTATGAAACTGCTTGCTAGTATTTGCTCCAAAGTAATAGTTCATGAAGTATTACTTGAATTTTATTATCTTAATGTCTATGATAATCAATATCAACTAAAAGAATAATTCATTCCCCAATGATAGTATGTTGAACAAGAGGTGTTAACATTTTCATTATCCTGATCTTTTATATGCAGTCCTTAGCAATGTGAATAAATATATTTCAAAAATGCTTATAAATTCTTGTTACTCATTAATTGCCTGATAAGCTTGTAATGAAAGGAGCCATTAACAAATTACTTTTAATACATTGAATTTGATGAAAATTTCTCAAATTATATTGATATTCTCCTGTTTCCTATCGGCAGCTTCATACTGTATATTACATGCATGTCATCTTGTAATAGTAGTAGTACATGCAGGATTTTTTAAATTAGATGTTTGACAAATATTGGTGTGAAGTTGAGTGATCTCATTTTTGAGTGTGCTGAGTGCACTGTTCTTCTGCGAGCTGATTTTGGATAATATGCGCTTTAAGAGGAAGTTTGGATCACAGTACCTTCAGAGCTTGCTTTCTAAATTATTTCCTAAATTATTTTACAATTCTGTGGTAATCATTAGCTTGTCTCTGAAGGTCAGGCTGTTAGTCCATGTGCTGTCCAAGGCATTCTATTCATAGGGTTACTGGAATATAAACAACAGGTCTTTGTAAAGGAATATGGAATGTTAGTGGTTCAGTTTAAATAGAATTAATAATTTAGAGTTAATAATTTAATGCTAGGCTGTGTTGGTGTACTGCTTATGTATAACTCTTTTAGCACAGGGTGCTAAAGTTGCTGAAACCTGAGGCTGCAAGCCTGGAACTTTCACCTAGATGGCTACGCTGAACTTCTTTTGGACTTGTACTTAGTTACATAAAAGAAGGCCCTGAGACCAGTACAAACCAGGAGATAAGGAAGCCATTACCATCAGCACAGGATGTATCTCAACAAGGTAAGAACAGTTAAGGTACCCCTTGGAGACAGAGAAAGAATCCGATAAGTAACAGGAAGACCCTAGACCACAAATTCCCATTGTAGCAGGTGGTATATGCAAGGCATGTGAAGATGGTGTGAGGGGTGAACCCATAGACTGTAAGGGTGTAATTGCCCAGAAATTTCTGGGTCCCTCTCTGGAGGCTCCCAGCCTGGGCTATCCTTGCTGCTGTGCTGCTCAAATAATTTTTTTTTTTTTTTTTTTTATTTTTTTTTTTACCCTCTGGATTTTAGCTTGAAATCTGCTATGGCAAACCTAGGGAGGAGAAACTTTTTTTGCATGTATTTTTTTGTTTATTTGTTTTAATGTTACATTCATGCATACCTTGGTCCAAGTTCAATTGTGCATCAGTGAGAATATGCATACTTTGTAGAGACTCACGTGACCATTAATCACAGAATCACAGAATGGCTAGAAATACGGCAATATATTCACAATAAGCACCTATCTGCTTTGGAGTGACTACATTTTTAGTGTAAAGATGTATTCCACATCTCATTTTGAAAAAAGCTGACCTATAGTGCCTTTGTGTACCACTCCCTCCCCTGGGAAAGCTCCTCAAATGTCGTGTAAGTTATGGTCTAAAGTTACTTTGCAGATTAGTTGTAGCTCAAGGTTTCTTAGAACATTCAGTGTTCCCAGGAATGACCTGGTAGTTGCTGTCTCTGCTGTCCTGCAGTGTTTTAGGTGTCAGGCTCCCCTTTCCCTGCCTTGTCTTCCTTTAGAGCTACTTTTTTTTTTAATATTTTTTCGTTACTTGCTCCACTACATTTTCTTTTCCTGACTTTTGCATCTGGCTTTATTTTGGTGTCTTGCCAGGCACGTCTCAGTGTCAGGAAGCAAATTTGGTAAGGTGGGTTGATGTTGCAGACTGTGACATATGGGAACCCTTGCCACAGACAGAAGTAACGGGCAAATAGAGACAGGGAAGAAAAGGAACATGTGATTAAAAAGCCACTGCCCTCACTGCCTGCGTTAGGACTCGGTGGCGGCAAGAAACAAGCACCTCAGATTCAGATGAGCTGTTGACTGTACGGTGATGGGATCTTGCCCCTTGGGAAGCGGCAGTTCCTGGCTCCTGCTGAGTTCCTTCCAGCAAGTTCAACCACTGACTTAGGAAAGAAAAATTAAGTCTGACATGTAATCCTTGACAAGTTGCTGACCCTTGTATCTGAGGGATGACAGGAAACTATTCTCAGTGTTCATAGAGTTCTTCTCTGTATAAGCGGTAATTCTTTGTCCACAGTCTTGGGGGGGGAAAAAAAAAACAAAAAAGAAAAAAAGAGCTTGGGTTGAAGACACAAAGTTCAGTCTCATTTCTATGTGTTAGAAGTCCCTTTCACAGATGATTGAATTCAGCCATGTCTGGGGTGAATGTAACAATTGTTTAATAATGTAAAGCCTTAAATTATATCCAGCTGATTCTGCAGGGGGATTTTGCAGGCAGGAAGAAGTTAATTATCCAGAGCTGGATCCAGGTCAAGATTAGGTTTATTGGCTCTCAGACTGTAAACTCAATAGTTCTGAAGTGGTAACTGACATAGTTATTTTTTAATATAATTGTGAGTATGTGCTATGCTGTAAGAAGGTACTTTTCCAGCCAGCTCAAGAAACAACTTTTGGTCTGCTCATTAATCAGTTACGCTTTTCTTGAGAAAGGGAATGTAACCTAACACTCCAACAGTCACTGCACAAAAAAATAATAAATCTAGTTAGAAGCATTTCAGGTCATGATTTATGATTTTTGTGTGCCTTTTCGTATCATGGATGCCAGCTCTTTGATGAAAAAGTTCTGTTGGTAATAGCCTTGCGGCTGTTTTGTTTTGTTTTGTTTTGTTTTGTTTTCTTTACTCAAAATTAGTTGGAGTCAACATGACCAGTATGTTTTCAGTGTTCTCATTGGTAGGAACGTGAAGTCATCTTGATGATACAAGTATGTTGCAGAATTGTAGCTATGTTTCTGTCATGTTAATAGCTAGCTGGCTTGGTTCCTGAATGGTGAAGTGAAACTTACTGGTAAAATTCTAGATGAGTATTTTATTGTTGACCCCGTAGGGTAAAAATATTATCTGAGGAATTAAATATTCAGCCACTGTTAGAAAGTTAAACATGAGTGTGTAATAGTCCTAATTGTGATTTCATTTGAATCAATAGGAGTTTGCTGTTGAGTTCAGCAACAGTTGGACAGAACTCCCATTGTCAAATTATGCAGGGTTCTGCTGACCTCTGCTAACCCCTCCTGTTTAATACAGGAAATAAGTGAGCAGCAGCATGAATTTGTAATGATTTGCAGGAAAATACACATGAATATGAATCGTCATGAAAATTATATTACTTCGTGTTTAGCTTAGAACTTGACTTTCACGCCAAGATTTTAATCATAGCCCATCCTTAACATGAAGTTTGTATCCCTTTCTAAAGTAATGTTAGGGAGAATGAAACTCAGACTTCGAAGGAGTGGAAATACATCTGTCACTATGCTCTTAAGTCGAGATGCTGCTCAGAAATTAATAAGAAGAAAATACCTGTTTGCAATTATAACAGTGAAGACATTTTTAATCACCTGCAAACATACAGGATCATTGTGAAGGTATTATCCTGTTAAATGCAGTGTATCTGTCTTAAATGAGGTTGATCTATATATGCTAGTTTTGTAGAACTACTTTTTTTTTGTAGATGAGTCTAAAATGCAGATGAAAAATGGCACTGTGTCAGCCATAATTAATTTTCTGGAAGGCAATTTTGTCTGTTGTGTGCACAAAAAATGTAATGCCCAAATAGTATTTTGTGAAAAGTGCCCATGTACAGATAGAGACTGAAAAACAAAGTTTCCTTGGAAATGCTTAACGTATAAAGGAAGAAGTGGAGACAAATTCTGATCTCACCAAAGTTATTTTTTTTTTCCGTTGCCTTTTATGAGGTCAGTTTTCATCTTCAGTTTTCCAAAAACAGGTGACTAAGTGAGATATAACTAAAAATGTAAAGAAAAGCTGTGGCAACAGAGGTGTTATGCATTTTGAGCCTTTAACAGTACATTTTTTGCAGTGTGCATCTTTTCAGTTACTGTTGATTTTTGAAATGTTGACAGCACTAATGTCGATGCCTTTATGAGATGAAGCTGTAGTATATTCATGAAGTGAAATGGAAAAACAAGAAAACAAGGACAGGATGCTTAGTGCTTGACTGACTGACATACACAGCTTGAAAGGAAAGGAAACACAGCAAATCCACTTCCTATTTGAGTCAAACCTTAGTGCTAAAAAAAGAAGTAGGGATACTACCAGCAAAGTAAGTTGTCTGAAAAGGACCAAAAACTGTTAAGGTGAAAAGGGCGAAAAGGCAAGTAACAAGATTGTTGAAGAGATACAGAACACATTGTGGCTCTGTCAACCGTGTTCTGTGTAGTGTGTATTTAGCTTCTGCAAGAAAAAGGAAAAATATATTTTATTACGTATCTTACACAAAGAATGTTATAAATTGCTTAAAATAAGTTGCTTTAAGCAATACATTACTTTAAACCTCTACAATTTTCCATGTATCAATCTTCTCTATTTCTTGCGCTAAAACCTCTGGGGTTTCTGTCAGTTTTTGATTACATTTGTAGAACGGCCGTACAACTCTCTCTCCTGTGAAAAATGTATTTCTGCAATTACTATGAATGTTATATTTCCTAGGTCACTTCTTTGAGTTCTTGCCAAGGGTAGTACTTTCCTGCTTTTGTAAAATATCTAAAGACCTGAGGTGACCGTAGTAGGTACAGCAATGTTCTGTTGCCTAACGTTGGTATGGGAGATGCTTCCTGGCTCAGCAACTAATAACACGAGGCTGAGATCTAGTAGTTCTATCATCTTAGTCTAATGTCGGTTGTGGTGTACTAGTACTACAGTCAAGCCCTGCACCGTTCCCCTCAGATAGAAGTTTGTTCAGGCTTTTCCTAGCAGCCTGTATTTTCCCGGCAACAGTCAACTTTTAAGTGGGATCTGATGTGCGTTTAAATGAAGAGTTTGAATTTGTGAGCCAGACTGTATAAATTTACCGACTCCAGACCTTTCAGAATCCGTAAAATTTTCAGGTTTTGGGGACTGCTGTTATTTTACTAAGCCCGATCATCAAGCAAAGCCCTTTGTGTTCTCCACTAACCATGATTAACCATCTGGCAGCTATCTGTAGATTTAGTTTCCCAAACCATAATTTCTTTCCAGTGCTAAGCCTAGGAGGACGACTAGGGGCCTCCATTGGCGTCTGCTTTTTTGTTATTTTAAAAAATTACTTCCAGTATTTCTGCCCAGTACTCAGCATCCTTATTTACTTTAGAGTATTTCCAGCAGATGGGGAGGAATGTTCCATTTCCCTCACATTCAGCACATTTCCAAAGAATGCCGATTTCTTTTTCTGTTATAATGGAACAAGATACCACTGGAATAGCATGTTTCATAAGGGGTTTCTTTGATGGTTGCACTTCTTGATGATCTCTTAGAGATCTCTTAGATGCCACTGATTGTCATCTTACCTCGCTTTGCTTTGACTATACCATAAAAGCAGAAGCACAGTCTGGAGAGGCAGTCTGCTCTGAAGAGGTACTCCAAACCTTCTCTGCTGCCTCTTGCAGCTCTGCATTCATGAAAACCGTGCTAACCATGTCCGACAATTACAATTTAGAAAACAAACAAACTCTCCAGCTTACAGGAAAAGCAAAATAGTGCTCAATTCCAAGATAATGAGAATTGTTAAAAAAGCAAAACACAACAATGCTATCCATAGTTTTTCTCCTGGTTTGGAAGAGTGCCAGGTTTGCAGGCTATGGGGGCTTGTCGTTAAATTGGGAGGACTGACTCTATGGTTTGCTTGCGCTTTGTGTCAGTGACCTGGCTTCCACACCCTCTGCTACAACATACATGGTTTATATTCTAAATGTATGAATCAACATCGTAGCAAGGCAGGGAAGCACAAACTTTACAGGTGCTTAGCAGCCGTGTGAAACCGGTGAAGCCATGTTGAAGTTATGTTGATACTGAAGTGGTTTACTGTTAAGGGTGATGGGAATGGTGCTATGCTGTACTTCACGTTTGTAATGTAATGACAGAAATAAGAAAAACTGCTGCTTCCCACTATACGTTTTATGGCCCACTCCCAAGTTGTACCTAGGTAAGATTATTTTAAGGAGTGTTCTCAGCAGCCAGATATCATTTGCAGTAAAACAATTCTGTTCCAAGCCTAGGAAGTATATATAAGAAGTAAAATAGAAACATTAATCTAAACTTTGTGGTTAAATAATATTGGTAGCAGTAAGTTTGCCTTCCCATTTTTTTCGTCAACTGATTCATCCCAATCTTGTATAAGTGTAGAAAGCTACCACAGGAGTTTCTGAACCTTTTCAATCTATGGTAAGAGAGGCTGTGGGTATTGTAGGTACATGGTATGACTCTCTGCAGGTGCATAGAGAATTATTATGCAGGACGTCAAATAGGCTCAAGTACCATTAGTGGCGTAGGTCCAGGGAGGGAGCGTGGGACTAGGTCACAATTTCTAATCTTTCTAGGCTGCAGCACAGGCAGAAGCTGTTTCGGAGTGTATTCTGGAAGAGGGGGTGTGGAAGGTCATGCAGTCCTCAGGGAGCTCATGATTTGGCAGGTGAATTCCCCCTTCACAAATGTACTCATAGCCTGTAGCCCCTGGCATCTTGCCTGTTTTTCTGGTTTGAAAAGGGAGGGGTGAATTTCCATGTATAAAAGTACCTCTGTCTACAGTTCACCTCCAACAGTTGTTGAGCAACTGCCACACTTTCTAGCTGGCCTTAAGCCTCAAACTCCGTGACAGAGAAACTTTTTTCCTAAAAGCACTACAGAATATAAAATACATATTTTTTGTGATTTTTTTATATGAACACTTGAACGACATTGGAAGTATTGTTCAAATACAAATTGGAGTTTGTCCTAAAGAAGGCGAAGCTTCTTTTGGGAAAAAAGATGTTTGTTTTTCCATTTTCACTTTCTACATTAAATCATTGAAACCTTGTGGGTACTGATTACACTATTTCCTCTTCTTGTAATACGCTTCTATAATACAGTGTCATGTAAGTGTTGCTGCAAATGGGTCTATCACGTATTTCTTTCTTCTTTTCACCTCAGGAGTGTAAATAAGTCTAAAAAGTTTTAAAATGCTAAAATAGTCAAATACTAAGAAAAATGCTTGGCGTGCTTTATATTACTAACAAAACATCAAGTGCTTATACTAAATATATCTTGAGGCTTTCGTGACATGAGACAAAAAGTGTTCTGAGAGCAGTGTTGCCCTTATCTGCAGTCCAACAGCATCCCAGAGCTCTGCAAATGTTGTTTTAAAATTGACTGGAACGTTTGAAGCTATATCACTTACTTGATTCTGGCTGGCCCAATGTGCCTCTACAGAGATTTCACAATAGCGTATGCTGGAATCCAAGCAGCTGTATTTTTCAACTGGCTTTGGTTTATCATCTGTCCTACAACAAATGCAATCTTCCATTTTAGAGAAGCCATTTAAATTTCTGGCTTCTAAAAATGGTAATGAGAATGAGGTAAGGGGTAAGGGATGCTCTGCAGAAGGATTATAGAGTTATTCTGTAAAAGATCCTCTGATAAGAGCAGAGCTATGCAACTGTTGAAAGAACATGGATTTCTTAATTTATATACATGGTTGGCATGTTTGGAGGAGCACAGGCTGTTACCGTTAATTTAAAAATAGCTAATGCTTAGAGAAAGCCCAAGGAATTATGCGTATGTGAGGATTATATTTTATCCACTGCTAAAATGCAACTTCCTCCTGAGGTGGAAAAGGTCTTTTCAGGACTACAACGGATGTATGTATCTGTGTTAATAGATCCATCCTGTAATTTCACAGTGAGAAAGGTAAGATTGTATGTGTGGTATATAACTAGGAAGGTCAGGCAGTGCATATGTAATCTCTGTAAAACATTGATAAAATCCCATGTCCAGATAAAATGTGAACATGCGACAATATAAGCTTATGAAAATCAAATAGCAACGACATTAGTCTTGTTTGGAAGACCATGCCATGTCTCAAGGACAGTATGAAGGGTTTCAGTCTGTGTGAGAATTTAAAGGCCCCAAGGGAGTAGTGCTACAGGGAAAACAACTACCAGAGGTGTAAGAAAGAGAAAGCAGACCTTTCACACTTGAACGGTTTCATCAACAAGTCATTTAAAGCACCATTTATTTAATTCTGAAATGCTGATTCTCAGAGCTCACATAAAGAGAAGAACAGGTAATGAAGTTCATGACATTTATAATTTTCCTCCCACAGTTCTGTGGAGAAATGGGTGAAATTTACAACATGCTATCTGCAAATATTCCTTCTTATTAATGGATGTCAAAAATGGACAACTTAGCCTTCCTTTTTCCAAATAAAGTATATTTCTTTTACAGCTGGAGGATCCGAAGCAAAGAGATAAAAGGAAAAACCACTCCCTGCTACTCTTTAAGCTTCATTTCCTGCTGAGCCATTTTGATAAGCAGAGTGAAAGGCATTAGTGGATAATACCATGAGAATACCACCGTTTTCAGTCATTAACTGCAAGCGGGCGTCATATTTTCAATTTTGGAAAGCTACTAACAACACGTATGGCTGAATCAAGAAACCAGCCAAGACATCTGCTCTGTCACCTTGACCAAATTGTTTCATTTCACTGCTGCCCTTGCTCTTGCTACTCGATATGCAACTTTCTTATTTCAGTTCTAAATTTCGGGATTATGGGGTCTACTTCTTGTAATGTATTTGCACAGTAAGAAGCACAGTGAGACTTAAATCTTCATTGAAATGTCCAGGTGCTGCTTTGATGTAATTAAAACAATTACAAACAGTTAAAAAAGTAGTCATGTTTTATGTGTATGACTTCAGTGCAATTAGAGTCTAATGGAGCAAGAATGATTAACAGAAGATTTGCCTGCAGTTTGAGAGAGGATGGATGCGGTCTGAGGCAACGCTGGCTTCTGCCATAAGCTGTATTTCCAGTTATGCTGACTGCAAAGTGAAAGAATATTTTGCATAACAGAATTTGCATTTTTTTTTTCTGTTTAAGCCAACCACACAAATCACACCCTAAATGGTTTCTCTTTTATAAATCCCAGTACTGCTTACTGTCACGTGCCCCGCTGCTCAGTGACATTCCACTCTCTTATAAACATGTTTATTGGTAACTTTCTTAAACTCTTGCTAGAGGCTATTAAGGGTACTTGCCAGTAAGATCTTAATTTAAATTGGATAAGTATTCCCAGAAAGTCAGAACTGTTAGCACAGTCCTGGAACTCTGTGGCACAGCTGTACAGTACTAAACAGTTTGCATGCATATAGAACACATTCCTGAGGTGGTGCCTAAGCCATCTGTGTTGGTCCTGGTTAGTATAAAAGGGTGGTGTGAAAATCAGTGTATGTTCACAGCGGAAGGTGGCCAGGAATCCAGAAGAAAATGGAGAGTCACTGTTAGAAGCACAATGGGAAGAGAAGGGATAAAGTCCCCTGGCTCTGCCTGGAAAGCAGGTTCCTGTTTTTCAATGCAGAAACTGGAACTGTGTTCTGATGTTTGTTTCTCTGTATGTAGGAAGCTTAACCCTGCGGATACTCTTGAAAAACAGTCAGGTCAAGTCAGAGACCATGCAGCTACCCCTCATGAATATCTTACTTTGATTTATTTGCTAATCACTTAGGATCCGGTGGCAATAGTTGCTTTCACAACTTCTGTGAATGCCCCCTTGAAGCTCTTGGCTTAGCTCAAATCACACTGTGAACTTCACCTTGGAAACGTGGCATCTTGTGGTTGCTTCTCAGTTCCTTCCTTCCCCCTTGGCAACAGCTTTCCAGAGCGTCTCTCTATGGGCACAGGGGACTCAGATCTCAACACATCGTCATCATTCCTCCATTTTGTTGCTGTGCTGCTCTGTTGTGCCAAACTAAGCACTACCGTTTCCTCTTTGCAGAGGGCTGGGGTGGGGGGTAAGTGTAAACCTCAGCAAGCAAGTTCTGGTTTAAAAATAATCTATCTTACTGGTTCACTGAGGATGCCACTGAAGTAAGAGAAGGTAATATACCATTTTTATAAAGAAAACATATACAGCAGAAATGAGCTGGTACGGGGATACCTAGTTTTGTATTCCTTGAATTTCAGCATCCAGCTGACACTCCTTCACCCTTTAAAACCAAAGTAAAAAACCACCCAACCACCCCTCATCACCAAGTATTGTTATTCAATGTTTTATTACTCACTGTACAGACAAGACTACATACACTGGGAGACCTGCCCAGGAAGGTTGGGTAATCAGTCAGTTTAAAAATGACAGGCTGACGGTTTTAGTGTATGTCCTCTCCCTCCCCCTNGCTGAGGTGGTACACCATACCCTGGTATATATGAAGTAACTACAGCATTTGATGTTGTGACATGGCAGTTTGAGGGTTCGTATCATGCGGTGTGTTATCGTTTCCAATACTGCATCACATTACTGCGTGCTAATGGCACTGAGGAGTTAACACTGTTCTTCCTACCATGTGGATAACTTTTCAACATCTGGAGGGTCAGTGCTGACTATGCTCAGGGATCTCCCGTAAACAGGAAAGAATACTCCCCAACAGAATTCAGACTCGTAGAAATCCAGATGGCTGCCAAATCAAAAATGTCACTAGCATGTTTTTCTCTCTAAAAATTCTCTCTTGAGCTGAGACGTGATTTCTGTTATGAAAATACTTTTAAAAATAACTTGAGAGACGGTTTCTCAGACTAACTCTAGGGTTGAGAGTGTTGGTAGATGTGCTTGAAAGGAAGTAGTTCACACCTGTGGTGGCATTTCTCTGAAGGTCTCTTTGTTTAGAGGATATTTTGGCATAGATCTCTTGACATCTCTCAGCTTCAGGCAGCTGAGGACTAGAATTTTTCTAGAAGAATGTTTGGAACAGAAAAATCAACTTGACTGTCAGTGCAATACTCTTTCATAGTTAAGTAATACAATGTGGTTATGCATAGCAACCAACAGAAAAAAATCCTGAACTCTGGAATGCAGAATTTGTCACGCTCTTGCAGATATGCATACGAATGTGAGAATTAGCTTGATGTTCTGACAGAGTTGAGAAGATGGTCCAGGAGATAAGTAAAGCTTCTACTCATGTAATGGCATATTCAAAGAAAACCATAAACAAGTGAAGGTTAGTGCATACAGGGAAGTCTACAGACTTTATTCATGCTTTAATTAAGATCACTCAGAACAATTCATACCTGCTAATTTGAACTACCTTGACTGTTGAACTTAGTCCAACATTTGGGTTTGTAAACTAGGATTATGGACAACAGAAAGAAAGTGTTTATGCTAACGTGGATTTTATTCCATGGCTACACGTGTAGCTACATGGTTCACCATGGCATGGGTGAAACAGTAATGCAAGAAACTTTTCAGAGTAGACTGCTGGCTGGAACAGAATGTGTCCATAAGAGCCGAACTCATCTTAGAGCTTTTCAGCGGCCTCCATGGTTTGCATTGATAGTTTTGGTTCAGCTCACAGAGGACAGCTGTAAGTGATGTTAGCACTGGCCTTTTAAATCTTAGAGGCAAGTCAAAGAAAAGAACAAAGAAACTTGTGATTTAGATTTTGCTGCAAGAGTTTCTCATTTCTTTCAAATGGAGAATGTGACAATCTGCCCTCTCCTCAACGCTTTCCTGTGGTTAACTTGTAAATACAGCTCTGCCTTCCCAAGTACTGGCCACCTATCACCTTGTTTGGGTGAAAATGATGTACCAAGGTGCTTACCAAGTGATGTTGTGCAAGAAAGGTTGTGTCGACCTCAGGGACCATACTTGGTGTCCCTCCATGGGCAGTACTACAGGGCAGCAGCCTTTTGGTTTGGATCAGCTGGAGGATGTGAAACAGTAACTGTTCTCTGTGAGAATGGCTGCAGGTCTCCTGTGTGGTAACAGTCGTTCAGTGACCACTGCAGAAAAGCTGCTGTAGGTATTGTATGACGACTTCAGTTAGAATTCACAAAACCCATCAGTAGAGTAGCTGGAACATGCTCTTTATGTATCAGCTTGCTTAATCTCTTTTCTGTTGTTTGAGATGGCAGAGGGCAGAGTGGTACCGTGACTCCAAGATCTGTCCCTGCTCTCTTCCATACTCTGAGGAGATTGAGGAGACAAGAGGACAAGGAGGATCAAGGAGACAAAGGAAGACCTAATCTCAGTTGGCAGATAATTTACCCAATGCAGCTCTCTCCCTTTTATAGCACAGACAGTAATCACACAAAGTAACTGACATGAAGGTTGCCGCTTAATTTTGCTGAAGATAAAGACTCTTCCTCAGTCCTTTACTGCTGCACTGGGGCTGTGGTTCCTGACCAAGAACCACAGTGTCCTACGTGAACTGTCTGTAGCCGTGGGTAATGTTGCTTTTCAGACAGTCAGTGATAGCACTGTGACAACTACACACTCCCAAGCAGGAGTTTTGCAGCTAGACTAGCCAAGGTGGCTTTTGGCCAAGAATAAGCACAGGCCAGTGGCGAGGATCTGCTGTCAGACTCTGACTCTTGGCACTGTGCCCTGATGAGAACCATTCATAATCTTTACTTTTCAGCCCTTAATTTGCTTCCTGCATTTCTCCACCTGATTGTCATAAATACTGAATACTCACAAGCAAATTCCCGTAAGGAGGGATAACAGTATCCACATTTTGGAGGGTTAACACCTGAGCACTGAATATATGCCCCCAACCCCAGTTCTCAGGAGCCACTATTGGAAATTTAGTTTATAATCTTTCTGCCCTGGTTTCTTCAAACATGTCATTGGGATAATATTAATTGCTAACCTACTGGGAGGGGGTTTCAGTGATGGAGTGATTACCTTTGAAGTGCTAAGTTTCATTAGAACATGTAAAAATATCCTCCAGTTTGTTACAAGATCGCTGTGGATTTTGGTAACCAGATGCTATCCTCACATAAGAGCTGAGAGGGGAATAAAACCTCTGTGAAAACAGACTACCTTCCTGTTTACCACCTTGCCAGAGAGCAACAGAAGTGTGCAAAAACTGGTGCTAGCTTTTAGCTATTTAGATAAAGAGCTTACCCTGGTTCCTGCCACAATGCTACTGCCTATTTTTGGCATTTGTCTGACATGTGCTGATCTTATGTTTATAAAAATAACGTTGAAAACTGATGTTGCTAGTCTGACAGCATTCATGTCAAATGATTTTTTTTTTTTTTGTGAAAAGAGCTTGGCAAAGTATTTCTTGCTGTTGTGAATCGAGAGACCTGGGGCCTCACAATTACTGAGGTTAAGAAGGCCATGTCTGAATTCTCAGTGACCGCTCCAAGGAAAGGAGTAATATCGCTGAAAGTCCTGACACATTGATTTTTTAATTTCTGAAACTAAGTAGTACGAGCTCTGCATAGGAACAATGTAGGGGAGAGACTTGAGCTCTGCTTTTAAAGTGCCTGTAAATGCAGCATTTGATTAAGTGTACAGTAGGCACGTGTATAAGAGTAAAAACAATAAAATCCTGGTGTAAATTCATTGGGCATAAAAAAATCCCAAAAGAAAAGAAGGAAGTAGGAGGACAGCAAGGGCACAAATTGCTTCTCATGGCCTGTGCCACTGACAACCCACGACATCTCTGAGGTGAAGTTTCCATGCATAGTTATTATCATGACCCTTTTAGTGGGTATGACTTTGTGTCTCATGAAGGAACCTAAGCAATAGCAAATTAGAGGAGCTTTCCCAAGATATGTCTTGTAAGCAACAATGAAAATAAGATGACACATTTATTTAAAGGAAAATCAATGTTTAAAGGTACTTAACTGAGAGAAAGACCGCAGGGACAATGACAAACTTCAAGTGGCTTCAGTCTCCAGTTTCTAGGACATACTGAAAAAAAAATGCCCAAATCAACAATGGGAGGAAAATATCTGCAAAATTGCAATGCTGTGGAAGAACACTAGACCCTCTAACAGGAGAGGTCAAAGCACAAAAATATTTTTAGAATTTAAAGTATTAGAATTTTCGAAAGCATCCAGTCCTTTACTGATAAATTCCCTACACAGAATGTCTCCTTGGATCAACAGCTGGAGGGTGAATGAACCTTTAAGAAGCTTCAGCCTCCAAATCAGAGAAAAAGTTAATCTGTCTGGAGCTAGGAGTTGGACAAACCAGAAGGCGAGTGTCCCTCTGTGTTAAGTCAGCATTTAACAGTTTGATTTAGCTGTTCTGCATAATAAATCTCTGCCTTATTTTGAAGAATCAGCTACAAATGGTCACTTCACAAACAGGACAAGATTGGCAAATTTAGAAACTGAAAGTGCGTTCTTTATAACTGTATATTTAGTATAGTCTTTCTGGTTAGACCTGATATTTCTTTCTTTCTTGGATGATATTTACCCTCAACTTCTGCACGTGAAAGATACGGTCTATTTCTTTTTCATTCATTTAAGTGTAGCCAACTATTAATGCACTCTGGGAAGGCAAAGGTACTTTCAGCTAGGTTGACAAGTTGAAATTATAGCTGAAGTTTCTGGCACTGTGTGTTAGCAGGGGATCTGCTTCTCCTGCTCCTTCCTCTCAGTTGTCCTCTTACCCGACTGATCTTCCTTATGTAATCTTGATAGGGAAGGCTATGACTGTGAGGTCGTTTGTAGTGGTGATGATGGCTACAGAGACATTGGGAGGGCTGGACTGAGCATTTTTTTGGGGCATTGATGTGTCCAGAGAGTTTTAGTCTGCTCCTGTGTGATTCAAGGCATTCCACCACCATCCTTCTTCCAAAAGATGGGATCCCACATGTTGAGCGCAGCAACATGCAAAAGGTGGGGGAGGGCACATGTACATAGAGTCAAGTACTCCTCTTGGACAGGTATGAACGCTCCCTTGACTCTGCAGGTTCTTCTTCATGTTTGCATGGCAGCAGAAGGTCACACCATGTTACCAAGTGCTCTAGAGCACCATAAACAGTGAGATGGGGAATGGAAAGTTACTGCAGGAGGCTGTACCGTGTAGGTCTCTGCAGACATTACTAGGCTCAGTAGCAGCTGCAGAAGCCAGGCCCTTAGCAGTGTTGACTGTCAGGGAGGGAACACTTTAACTTTAGGATTGTGATGGGCTTGAGGTTTACTTCTGGGCTCTGTGTCAACTGCTTCACATCAAGTACTGCTCACTGCCCATGGTTGGAGGTGGCTTTGATGCTGGTCACCTGACAGCCTCAGGTCTAAACTGCCTTTGTCATAATGCAGAGTTTTTCCACCAGTAGGGACAGCATAGGAAAATCTTTGCTTTGTCTGAAACTAAGAAACATAGGAAAACCATATGAACATATTGAGGGAAAAATTCCACTTTAAAATACAAAGGTAAATAATATATACTTGCAGTACGTGTGTCTTCTTTGAAATCATTATTATAATGCAGATGTGGAGTAACAGTTCTGATGACTCCCGAAAACAGCACGATCAAATGGGCTCTCATAGCCCTATTAGAATTGCTTGCAAAGTTGCTATGCTTTTATGGCCTGAAGTGGTAACTAAGATGCTTCTTGTGTTTTGCAGAGGAAAAGCATAGGGATTATGCAGGCTTCTCTTTGGTGATGTAAAGAATGCAGTGTATTTGGGGTGAAGGGACAGAGATCTCTACCTTTGGCAGTGGTAGGTGTGTTTAAAATGCTCATATTCAGTCATACTGAATTTTAGAGCATTCTGTTTCTTCTTTACGTGTTTATACAAGAAAATTATCCTGCTCATCAGATACTCTAGTCATCAATAGAAAAGCATTTGAAAGGTCCTTATAAGGCTGGATGATCTTTTGTTTTACATACGAATGTTTTCCTCTGTTTTAAATAATGGACTAGCGCTAACCTCCTGCACAGCGTACTGGAAGAGTGGACCACCCTATTAAGTGTAACTAAATGCTCCGCTGGAATAAAGGCTGCACCATTTTTAAAAGTATTTTCAAATTCTGTTCATAAGAATGATGTATGGAATGCAGAACATGTTCCAGCGAGGAAGAAAATTGTGTTTTGGTCCAAAAATGTATCCTGTATGTATACATATTTTCTTAGCTCTCTGTGCCAAGCCAAACTCTTGGGTACTGCAACACTCCATGAGTTAACACTCGACTACTGCCACAGAAGAATGTGCCAGAGATATTTAATCACTAGACAGAGGAAAAAAATAATCTCTGTCATGACCTACTGACCAGCCGTTTCTTGGCAATTGCTATGCAACTGTGTTAGCCTTTTATTGTCTCCCCTGCCATTATCTTCCAGGAAAGGTCTGAGCAAGAGGTCAGTGTAGCTTAAGAAGGTATTGGTTCATTTGTTATCTATCGTGCAGTATGCTACAGTAAACAGTCTGCTCTCCTCTGAAGGTGAAAGACTTCAACTTAATTTGACTTGTTTGTTTATGGTACAATTTGGCTATCAAACCCAAAAGATAAGAATAGTTCCTGGTGGGAACATTTCTAAGAATAATTTTTAGTGCTTTCTGTGAGCATTAATTTTTAAACGATCTATATTTAGTAAATTGTGAACTACTTCTTTATTGACAACCTACAGAACAGACATGTTAGAAAAGTAACCTGGATCTTAGTTCAATTTAACATTTATTTAAGACTGTCTCTGTTCAGGTAAGTACTGTGTTCTAGGTTTACTTTTCAACAGGCAATTTGATTTGCAATCCTTTCCTGAAACAGTTGATTTCCTGGGTTGGAGACCCCAGGGGGAAAAAAAAATCCTAGAAAAAGATGAAGAAAAAAAGTGGGAGATGAAAGGAAAAAATCAGCTAGCAGATATCCCCTGTCACACAAAATGATTTTATAGAGAGGAGTCAGTTGTTTCTCGCTTCAAGTGACTGCACGGGAAATTCTGCATTTTTGAAGGAATTTCATTAGAAAGACAATGCTGTCTTATGTCCAAAATTGTTCATTATTCAGGATTTTCCACCCATGCTGCATTAACAAAGCACTGCTGGAGAGGAAAACCAGAAAGCTGATTACTTCCTTTCTGGAAGTGGAAGTGTCTAGCCCAAGGTGTGGGGCAATGTCTCTCTCTTTCTCTCTTGCTGTAGTACTGGAAGAATTTAAAATTTGTTTGAGGTTCTGTGGGAAGCCAACATAGACTGCTTCTGTATCTTTGTCTCCAACATGGAACTGCAGCTGGAAAACAAATGGGCACCACTACAACTTCTATATGGTTGCTGTTAGGCAGCCCACGACTCTCCTGGTCCCTGGGCAGGCAGGGTAACACAAGAGGTGAGAGAGTTTCACCCTCTATCTCAAAACCAGTAATAACAAGGATCCCTTTCTGCTAAGGGAAAAAATGGAGTTGCAGGACGTGACCTGCCTCTTTATGAAAGCAAAAATCCTGTTTTACTTACCCAATCAAAAGGTTATAAACATTTGACCTCACTGGGATTTCATGGCTGCGCCATTTGATATTTTCTTTCTTCCCCACACTGTAGCCATTCCCAAGCAGTGTGTTAAACTATGGATAATTAATCTCTGCCAGAGTGGTTACTTTGGGCTCTTACTCTGGGAAGACAAACTTAACTCTTGGGATGTCTGCACTGACACTGAAGGTTAACATAGAGGCTATTCACTGTCAGCCAGAATTGTATGAATTGTTTTTCCTTCTCTTTGCAGTTTGCACCAAAACCGTCTGCTCTGTACTGGTCTGCATTGAATTTGAATATTTCTAGAAACTGATATATGAACCATTTGTCTCTTGAGTGAGGCCACAAGGAGGGGTACAAAGGGGCTGGAATCAGAACAGAGAATTTGGGGGTTGCAACTGGTGGAGTTCTAAGACAGATAAGCTCAGGGGCTCTGGAGAGCCGACCAGCTCATGCAGTGACCCTGTGAAGCAAATACCAGTCTGCTACGCTCTAGGAGGGACTCTGGACCTTTCTATGAGGCTGGACTGATCAGGACTGGTCAGGTGCAAAGACTCAGCTTGCCAGAATTGATTTTTCCTCTAACAGAGTGTGCTTCTGCCATGCTGTTTTTTTTCCATCTAGTCTCAGACTAGGTTGCCTGTCAGGCCCAGGCGGATGAGCTTTTTACTCTCATGGATTTCAGCAAGAAGCTAGAAGTTTACATCCCTTACTGAATTTGAGCTTTATACCCTGACATTTAGATTAGATGTCTAAAAAGAAAATATTCTTTTATAAAATATTCTTCCATTTGTATGCAAAAGTTCCCTCTTTCCTGTGTTGCATCAAAGCGACTGTTGTTGTGCTCTGCTTTTTTTCTTTCTGGGACTTTCTGTGACAGCCACCAGCTATCCTTCTATTTACAGTCATTACTGCAAGGAAATTGGAGACTACAGCTACTGGGACATGACTGTTTTCTCTTTCATGTCAGGTTTGTCTTTTACTGAGACACAGCAATAGAAATGTTTGTACAGCTAGTAAAACATTTATCTAGAGATAAACAGAAATGCCACGTCCTGGCTGAACGAGCTGCTGAGGTAGAGCTAACGTAGGACAGGTTTACTAGCAATGGTGATACAGATGGGGTGACAAAAGGGGGCGATGCCCTCCTTCTCCTCCCACGGTAATGCCCACAGCCCCTCTGTAGTCAGAAGTGGGGAAGCCTCCCCAGTAACAGCAGCAAGATTTAGAGAAGAATCCTGAAGCAAGCATGGGTTGATGTCTTTGTCGTCCTCTAGGAAAGGATAGTCTTGTGAAATGTTTAGTCAAAGGCTTATAGCCCTTGCCAAGGCTCTTGACTGAGCAGCAGTCTTGATGGATTTCCTTCAGTTCCATGATCAAAGTGATGAAATAGTGTGTAATAACTCAGGATCAAGCAATCCTTTTTTATGAAAATAACAACACACAATTGCATTTTTGTCACTGAGCCCTGTGTGTCCCACAGGGGCTGGTGTTCCATTGTACTTTTTTATCTTGTTGAATTCACAAACCCCACAAAATTACAGTGTAGAAAGGATGTGAAAAACAAAGAGCCAAAATCCCTCATTTGCTAAAATTGTATTTTATTTTGAGCTTGTAATTTTAATCTTAGAAAGATATTTTGATGGCACACGGCCTCAGAATCAGCACCTTTGCATTTACAAACTAGAGAGGATCCCCATCAAGTTATGTTTCCCTAATTCTGGCTTTTTATATCATGCAGGAAAACTTACTCTTTGTTCCTGTTTTCTGTGAAAGGCTTAACAGCATGTTACTGTAACAAGGTTGCATGTTACGAGGATTCCATTCACAAAATAGATTTACAGCACATTAAATACCATTTTAGTAATTCCATCATAAATGAAAACTATAATGAAAATGCCTATATAAATACACAGTGCCACTTTTGTGATGTGCTACCCTTTCTTGTTTCCTGGTCATTTACACGCCAGTTCACAACAGCATCACTAGTGCAAGTTAATGAGGTTTTACTGCACACTTTTCTTGTAACAAGTTCTTAGATATATTTCAGCTGCTTGAGATCAGTGTAATGAGTTAATTTTCAGCATGTGGTTTGGTGACGGATTCCTCAAGCTCTTCTGCAGGGTTAGATTTCTTCTGACTTGGGATAGCAGGTAGGACACGGCTTGGTTTCAGAGGCTCTCCAGGCAAGAGAGAGCAGAGCAAATGACTCTGAGAATATCCCCTTTGCTGGGATCTGGAGGTTGGGGCTGGTGGGAGAATAACTGCACCAGTCCTTAGGGAATTTAAAGGCAGAGACTTAAACTTCTTAGCACCCTGAGATGGTAGCTGAACTAGAGGAAAAAGAGTAAGAGAGCACAGAAAATGAAAAGCATGACATTTTTACAAACGAGTTTGCTACATTCTTTGAACAGTTTTTTGTTCAGTTTCATAAACCTGCATGCAAAAACGTGATCAAAATAAGAGCAAAAAAATCACTAAAGTCTGGCAGAGTATGCTTCAACTGAAGAAAACAACTCCAGTGTTAACTGCGTTTGGTGATCAGTAAGACTTATTAAGTTCAAAGGCGTACTTTTGATAAGCCGAGAATCTAATAGTTTGTCTGAAGGAGACTTAGTCTGTTTGGGGAAATTTCCATAAGACATTTTTTCATCAAAAACCACAGGCTGACTGAAACAGAAATATTCCATGGGAATATATTATTTTTAATAAAGCATTTGTGGGAGGACGCTCAATTGCTGAGGCTAAATTCTGATCAAAATCTTAGGAAGAATAAATGGAAGAACCTGGGACTCTCTGGGTTGCTGTAGACACAGTCAATCATGAAGATAGGTCCACAGGTGCTCTTCATGTCACTGGCCACAAAAGTAGCCCATTACCCTGTAGCATGCTAAGACCTGCACTGAAATGGAAGAGCCACAGCTGTTTTATGTCTCCTATGTGTCGGCAGCCTTGTAAGAAACTGTGGATTTGGATCATCCTTAATGTACACCTCACACTCAGACATATAAAATTATTTGTGCTTTAAAGTTGATGTAGTTCTATATCTTCCCTAAATGGAAATCCTCAAAGCTTGCTCATTCAGGCAACTAACTATCTAATTTCCTGATTTTTTAAAAGGAGAATTCAAAACCTTAATTGTAGACCTATTTTTCTCAGCCTTGGAATTTATTGTGAATTGCATTAGCTTTTTTTTCATTTAATTCTCCTTTTTATTCACAAGCTCTTTGTAGAAGCAGTTCAGGTTTTTCAGGTTAACCATTTGAAGAGTTCCCCACTGGAGTTACCACCATCTCTGGTTTAGCTACAAAATATTCCTTGCGGTTTCTCACATTAATTTTTACCTGGTTACATTTTTGTTCCATCTGTGATTTCCTTCCATCTGTTGTGATGAATATATGAGAGACTGTTAACGTTTTCCCCTACGATGTTTTAGCTTGAGTTTTATCATACTAGTCATGGTAACCACCAGAATGTTATTTGCATTCTTTGAGACAACCACTTGTCCTTAAATTTGTATCATCCTTGTGTCCTGTTCTTTTCATGCAGAAAGAATCCTGATTAAGCACTCTGCTTGAAAGGTGACTGTCTCAGACTGTTGTTATCATTCCCTTTCCTGGTCAACTCCAATGAAAACCTGAGTGTCCATATTTATGTTTTTCCTGCAGCCACTTTGATTATTCCCTTTTCATAATCTCTGACAGAAATCTTCCTGGTGCAGGGAATTTTGGGGAAATTATATGGAAATGAGGAATGGAGAAGAGTATTCTCTCTTAACCCAATTAAAATCTTGTGTAATTCCAGAGGAACATCTGAAGTTAATCTTGTTTTGGACTGCTGTAATAGAGGATGAAATTATAGATGAACTAATTTTTATTAGAAGTAATAGACAGCATAATCAACTGGTATGAACTGAGGAACTACTGCAGTCAATGCACCTGTGATAAACTGGAGTTTACAATCTAATTTTGCTCTTAAAAAAAAATCCCCAAACCAAACAAAACACTCAGCATACTTGAGGAACTCATAGGTAGTATAGTGGGTGGAGTTTCTTGAGGGATGTAGAATAAAAAGACAAGAAAAGAGGACTTAAGAAATTTCAAGTCAGTTAACCTAACAAAAAAAAATCTTAAATACTGAAAATCCTGCCCACAGTTGGTATTTCTTGGAAGTGAATCTCTGAACCTATGAAGTCCGCCTTCTCACTGCTCATCAAGAAACATAAAGAAGAATAACTGGGACATTGGGGAAGTGAATGCAGAAGTGAGAAATTATGTAATTTAATAAGGAAGGCTTCTTAACTTTGTTACGGATTTTAATAAGAAATGAGGTAGATATGTTACTATAACATGGACACACACATGATGAAGAAAAGGGGCTCAAGGTGTGATTTCCCAGAGAACAGATTTACAATGCAAATTGACCTTGATAAATTGGCGAAATGGTAAGAAACTCAGATAATGAAATTCAGCAAAGGCAAATGCAAACCACTACTCTCAAGGAAAAGAAACAAACAATAAAACCCCAATCACCAATAGTCCAAATGTAAGGTGGAGAATAAGTGCCCAGGGGAGTTACAGTCCTGCAGGTAACTGGGGTAACAGACTGTGCCAGAGTCAGAAGTATAATGAAGAAGTTCAAGCAGAAACCCTGCAGCTTACGTGCCTCAGCAAAGCAGAAGCACACCAGTCTTGTCATGCGAGCCCTGCTGTGTCTATAGATTTATGTAGTATATAATTGATAAGTCAGAAATTTGCCCAGTTGAAAGCACATGTTACCTCTCTAATGTCTGCCATGGGCAATGCAAGAGATCTGCATCTTTTTTTTTTTCACTACACGCGTTGTGTAAAAGAGACTCAGGTTCTCCTTGCCATATTCCCCTGTACCATATATCACATACTCGTTTCATCATTCACTATTTATTTATCAGGAGCAGTAATTCTCTAAGTTTAATCAGGTTTATATTTGGGGCAAAGAATCTTTATAGATAGGGTTTAAAAAACGGGTAGATTTTTTTAAATTTTCATGCTAATTTCACTACAATTCAAGTTGTGATGGCCTGAGCAGACAGCCTTAATAAGAGGCAATGCATTTTATATTTAGCTATGAAATGTGAATGCTTTAGGATCTGGCTGATCTGCAGGATGACAAATAGTAAACTGCAAATCCTCATCCAAAATACATTGGGGGAACACCAGAATGCGGGGGCAGCGCACTGCTGGGGGTAGGACTAGTGTTTGTATGTGAAGAAAGAGTGAAGATCCCCTGTCGCTGGCTGGATTCAGCCTATGATACTCACTAAGTCTTGGCACTCTGCTGGGGTTGTGGGAACGGGGTGAGCCTTTCCTTGCTCTTTGGAGCCTTGATTCTTACTGCCTTGGGAATGAGGGGCTGGCTGAAAATGCTGAGGAAAAGAAAGGCTGTTGCTCTCTCAATCCCTTTATTTTAGCTCCTACATTTAACTACCCAAAGCAGTTGCTGTTCGAGTGAGAGCAATGAATTGTTTCCATCCTCATGCTTAAGACAGAGAGAGATAGGACATCTTTTCACCTACGCAACATTCAGACAGTGACAAAAGTTTTTTCAAACCTGATGATCTTGTTCTATTCCTCTTCTTTCTAACTTCTACTAGCAAAAGGACAAAAATCAATGTCTACAGAAGAGTCATTCCTTATCCTGCCTTTCATCTCACATATCCAACCATTCTCTGCCATGTAGTCATTAGGGTGTTGGCATCCATCTCTTCACATCCAGTAAGTCACCATGTCCTGTTCCCTATGAAAAGCTATCAGAGCTACACAGGCATATGCAATAAAGAGTGCAACTGAGAGTGATAAATCCTGTGTCTATGAGACTTCCAGCCACATCCGCTTTTGAAAATAAATGTAGAACCAGACTCTCCTCTATACCCCTGCTATTAGGCCAACTCTATGAAACTTATTGGAGCAAAGGGTTGTGATCAACAGCACAAAGTCCAACTGGAGGTGGGCCAGCCACTAGTGGAATACCCCAGGAATTGATACTGGGGCTAATAAAATTTAATGTTTTCATTAGTGACCTGAATGGTGGGGCAGAGTCCACCTTCTACAAGTTTGCAAATGAGGTAAAGCTGGGAGAAGTGGCTGATACAGCAGATGGGTGTGCTGCCGTTCAGAGAGACCTTGATAGGCTGGAGAAATGGACAACCAAGACTCTTACAAAAGTAAATATAAAGTCCTGTGCCTGGGGAGGAATAACAATACATGCTGAGAATCAAACAGCTGAAATGGAGCTCGTTGGAAAGGACCTGGGGTCCCTGATAGACAACATGCCATGACAACATGAGCCAGCATGGCAAAGAGACCTTGTGGCAAAACCAGCCAACAGTATCTGGGGCTGCATTAGGAGGAGTGTTGCCTGCAGATTGCGGGAGGTGATCCATCCCCTCTACTCGGCACTAGTGAGACACATCTGGAGTGCTGTGTCCAGTTATGGAGGCCTCAGTTCAAGAGAGACACGGGCATACTGGAGCAAGCCAAACAAAGGGTGATGGAGATGATTAAGAGATTCCAACCTCAAAGGAGAGGCTGAAAGAGCTAGGGAGGTTCAGCTTAGAGAAGAAAAGGCAGATTAGGGGACCTTGTCAATATGTGTAAATGCTTGATTGGAGGGACTTACTGAAGAAGGACCCAGAATCTTCTCAGTGGTGTCCTGTGAAGGGAAAAGAGTCAGTGGGCACAAATAAGTAAGAAAAGGGTGGTCAAGCACTAGAACAAGTTGCCCAGAGAACTTGTGTAGTCTGCATCCTTAAAGGTATTTAAAACCTAAGTGGACATGATCATGAGCAACCTGCTGTTGGTGCCCTCAATATGGGCAGGTGGGTTTGACTAGACAATCTTCAGCCATTCTATGGTGCTTTCCAACCTCAGCCATTCTATGATGCTGTGAAAAAGGAACATGAAACCTCTCTGAAGTCCTCGGATGCCAGTGACGGAGGCACACAGTATGAGACTGTAACTGAGACTTGACTGTACTTACTTTTGTGAGCACAGTGATTTGGTATGGGAGCTAGGCTGTTCCGTACAGGAGTAAGATTTTTTAATTTGGGTTGGTCTATGGAAATCTGTTGAAAATTTTTACCTGTGAAAGAAAAATATGTTACCATACAAAAATAACTGTAAATAATACAGTGCACTGTAGATCTCTGGCGTCTAGAAAAAAAAGAAAACTGACTTAGTAATTCTCAGAAACATATAACAAGAAGAAGCTACTGACTGAATAAAGCTGTTGCTTTGTTCTCTTTACATTAATGAAAAAGAGTGATTTAATATAATCTTCGTGTGTACCATTATCATATATCCTTTCATATAATATAGAAATTGGTCTTAAAAAAGGCAGTGTCCAGTAGCTAGATCTATGTAAGTGTACCTGGATAATAAATATGTGGAAATATTCAGGTGGATGGATTTGATTTCTGTATCAAGGTTTTAGTTTGCAAACTTTTCTAGTAGGGTCTCAGCCTTTCTTAATACTAGAACACAAATGGAGTTCAACTGCTGGCTGGAAAATGAGAGTAGTGGAAATCTATTGTCAGCAAAGGTGAGCTTTGAGAAGGTTTTGCTGCAGGTGAAAACCTAGCAGAATTGATATAAACTGATACTGATTCTTATTAAAATATGTGTATGGCCATGTCATTTTTACCAAGAAGAATAGATATTGGAAAATGAAAGGATAATTGACTGTGGCGTTTCACTGGCTAAATTTAACTGTGGTCTAGTACTATTAAAAAGGACAATGTGTTAGATGATATAATGCATTTCACTACATAAATGACACATCAAATATTATTTAAAAAGTAGAAACTCCAGCATTAAAACAACACTTTCCCCAGATCTTTTTCCTGAATTGATCTTATTCTGTGATGTTCGAGTCCCTCAAATTTTTCTGTGTTTTTTTTCTTTTTTTCTTTCTATCCCAAGATCTAATATGAGCTTTGTAAGGAGCCTTGAGTTGTCTTACCAAACAGCTGCTCATTCAGCATGTCATTGCAACATAGCTCATTGCAGAGCAAGTATATGCTCTGTTGGCATGCAGACACGAGGGGACACATGGGCTGGATGTTGTCAAACGTCTTAAGCAACAGGAAGAAATGGAATGATATAAATTGCCTTTTGTGGTTTTGTAGTTGGTACTTGAAAATACTGTGTATTGCTGAACTGTGCAAGATAAAGCTGTAGGAAAATAGTGTAGAACAGCTTCTCAGATGTGCACTGAAGAGTCAAGACCTCTGGATTCTGTGTGAAAGCAGCTAAAGTGGTGTTTATCAGACAAACCCCCATGTTATGGTGCAGCCTTCAGCTTGGCATGGAGCAAGATTCCAATCCAAAGGCCACAGCAGTTGATAAAGATTGCCTCAATCTACTGTATCCCACGCTTAAAGCTGACACATGTTGGGCTAATGTATGAATAATCTCTTATGGATGAGTTGTGTCTAATAGAAACAGACTTTGGTTTCCTTTTCCCAGGTTGTACTCTTTATTTAGTCTTCAACACTTCTTCACGGTGATAAAAAAGTGGGTGTAAAAGTTGGTGAATTTCTTCTACAGGCATCACATACACTATGCACAAAGAAATAAATCTATCAATTCCAAATCAGCAGAGAATCAAGCCTGCTGCTCCCATCACTGCAATTTGAGTTATATTCAGTGATGCTTATGTGAAGAACTAATGGATTATTACGTACATAGCATTATGGCTTTGATGATGGGAGGTTGTTTTTTCTATCAAGAAATATGTTTATTTCCTAAATGGGGATATCTGGCAGCAAAACAACAATACAAAGCATAATCCTGTTTGCAAGGCTGCTATGAATGCTTGGAAAAGAATTCATGTTTTCTAGAAGTTCTGGCATCAAGGGAAATATTATTCTACTCTTCCTTTCTACCTGCTCTACCTAGTATCAGAGAAAAACTTTTTTCTCTCTTTAAGACGTCATCTTTGCCATTCCCAAGAGTGTATTTATGATGGCATTTATTTTTGAATGTAATGAAATGGAGAGAATTTCATTACTGTAAAATGCAGGACTGTTGTGCATTTGATTTTGTTTACCGGTATTTTTTGCAGGTTGTTCTTTGATTTTCCTTTGCACTTAGGTAGGTGAACCACATTGTGGTTTGTTTTTTGGAAAAATTGTAAATGTTCTGATGAATGTCCCACAGTAAATCAGTCTTTCAGTCTGAGAAACAAACAGCCACACTGATCAGCTTTGCTCTGCTCTTTCCTGGCCAAGACGTACTTCCTTCCTGTTGGACTATACCACACTGCTTATGCCAACATAAGCTCAATAATAGCCTGTTTTTGAGATTACCGCTCTAAGCAAATAGTAGGTACCAGGCTGCTGTAATAAGACCTGTCATGAAGTGTCGCTTTAGGCCTGGGAGGTCAGTAATCTCAAGGATGAGTGGGTGAGAGGAGGCTAAAGCTGGTTACAGGGTGCTAAGAGCTGCCGTACATTTGAGACAGGCTTCCTTTTCCCCGTATCACTTGGAATTTCTCTACTTACTCTGTTTTCCCTGTGGAAAGTAGATGGCAGTACATTTTGCAAAATGAGATGATTGCAAAGCTCATAAATACAGAATACTTCATATTGTGGATGCCAGCTCAGCATTGTAGCTGGCAAGCACTCTTGCAATATTGACAGTACTTTTTGCTACAGTCTATCTTTGCTTTCCCTGGTGGATGGTGAGACAAAGTGGTTGTTTCGAGAGAAACCAGTGCATGATAGTAAAGTAAGTCTCATTACTACTCACATCAACCTCTGCCTTTTGTGTAAGTGCTAAGACTCAACTAGAAAATTGACTCATCTTTCATTTCCAGGAGCACAGAAAACAGAACAAAAAAACCTCCAAAAATCCCCATTTATGTGCCAGCTGCCTTAGTAGCAGTAAGGGAAACATTAGTTCTGACTTCAATAAAGACGTGGTCATGCAAGACAATCAACACTGTGTGTCAGCTGAGAAAACAATCTTCAGATTGAGTTCCCCTAGATTATTGATACCATTATCCTGCCCTGGATATTCAGTGATTAGGAAATTACATGGAACCCATGCAGCCATGTCTTGGCAAATGGAATATTAGCACTTCAGTGTCCTTCAAAGACCAGATAGCTGGGCCTTTTTTCCCCTCAGCAAGGCCTTCAGCGGAAGAAAGCAATAACAAGGAAATATCTTTCCTCCAGGAGAGCTGCCTGCACCATGCTGCTGATGGGATTGGAACCAGGCTTACCCTGCTTCTCATCCCTCCAAGTCCTGCAGGCACAATGCACTGGAGACCTGGAGGCCCTGGAGGTTCTGCAGTAAATGCAGGTCTAGTTCACAGCAAGTCAGGTGGCTTTAATTACAGGGGCAGACAGATTTAAACCACACACATAGGCATGAAGAGGGATAAGCAGATCTTTTTGTTGTGAAAAAATGTTAGAGAGTATCAGCGTTGTGCAATATATTCCTGTTAGACACTCTCTACATCCTTACAAGCTTTTAATTCACGTACTTCACCTTTTTGCCAGCTACGGGACTCAATTGGCTGTTCGAAAGTTTTGTTAAAGAGAGCTGGTACACAAAGAACTGGGCTTAAAGCAGATTCAGGCTACAGGCTATTGTTGTTGGCTTTTTTTTTTTTTTTCCCCCCCAGTTGGGTTTTTTTTTATTTATTTATTTTTTTCCTATGAGGAAAAAGTCAAATGATTCTAAAATGCCTTATTCTTCCTTTGGACATGCGAAAACAGCTCCCACTGTAAGATTTCCCATAATTGTTACGATTTTTCTCTTATTCATGTATGTAGACTGGTCCTGTACTGTCTACAGTCCCTGTGCAGCTCATGGAGCACTGAGTGGATGCATAGGGTCCATCTTGATTAAGCTGTTTGCAGTTTTTTGCCATAGAGTGTTCACAGGAAACTGCCTGTCCTCCTGTCCAGAGCAAACAAGGATTTAGCCATACAGTATACTACAATTTAGGAAAATCTAAAGTCACATTTAAAATAACATGATAGTTAATTCAACATCACATGTATTCATCATCTAGCTAATTCCACCAGGGAATGTTTCCTTATAGTTGTCCTCAGGTTTGGATTATCCAGTTTGATTCCGTTCATCCTTCTACTCTCAACATGAATGATCTCAGAAAGCTCAGTCTCACTGTATCCTATTATATGTAGGTTGTAAAGAAGTCCTCCAGGTTTTCTTGTCTTCCACATGTCAGCTGAACTTTGCAGAGTTCAGAGTAGAAAGAGCCGTGCTGGAGCAATCCTTGCTAGCCACCTGGAGTTTGGGGTTTGTACGTTTGAGAGAATGTCTGAAAACCGCACAGTAAAATAGTAGTGACACTAATAGAACAGATTGATTGAAAGTGACACCTATAGAAGAGGTCTATCAAAAGTTCAGGAAGCTGTTCTAATGTTCAGGAAGTAGAACATTTTGAATAGCTTCTTTTTTTTTTCTCTGCAAAACTCTTTCCAGAATGTATTTGTGCAACATAGAATGATCTGTCATTCTGAAAGTGCTATCTCTAGTCTCATTATTAGAGATGTGAACAAAGATTTTCTATTTCATAGAGTTAGTACAGTTTGCACTGTCTGATACAAGATCAGACGGTGACCTGACCTAACACAGGGGCCTTCTCAGACAGGGTTTCTGGTCACTCCTCTTTCTTCTGGAGAATAATAGCTCATGTGTGTTGGAATGGGGATAGATTAACTTATTGTGTAACGTTTATTCTTTGTAATGTTGTACTGGTAAGTTTGGGGATTGCTTTTTCTTGCTTCATTTTTAGTTGGATATTACAGTTGTTGGAAGGCATGCTAGATGTGTTTAATTTTGGTGTGGGAGTAATCCCAAAGGAGATGAAGTTGGAGACACTGATATGTGAAGTAAACTCCAGCACACAGGCCAAACAGCCAGCCAGATTAATTTAAACATGGATGAGTCAAATAAAGTACTAGATACCAAATCCTGCCAAACACTGGTTTCGAGTTCACTTCAGAATTCTGATGCTCGGCTTCATTACTGTCACATTACCCTTTCCAAACCACAAAATAAAAGTATTTACTCCATCTCTGTAAATTTAGCAACCTGAATTCAGCTTTGGAGAGACCATAAAAACAGCACATTAGACCAAAGAACTGGCACCCAGGGTGGGAGGAATGGGACGGGTTGACACTGCAGCCTGGAGTCAGAATATATTTCTAAGGGGAAAGTGACATGGTGCAGAGCTTTCCAGCATGGCACACAAGGACTCACCTGGCTGGATCCAGAAGCAGCTCTCAGCACAGTTGGAAATTTGAGTGCAGTACTGTTCCATTGCACATCTAGTTCCAGGACTAAATGTGGACACATAGCAGCAGGCATGGCAGTGGGTGTTAATGTGCAGTTCACAAAGCACATACATGATCTGGAGCCACTTACCTTGCTCAGGTACCTTACAGTCTTCTTAACTACCTAGTTTTTCTTGCTTATCAAACCTACTTAAATCTGCAATTTCTCACACCTAATCACCTTGCTTCAGCTGTCAGCTGATTTCCTGTTCATATGCTATCTGCAATTGCTACTACATACAGGAAGAAGAAATCAAAAAAGATATTAAAGAAATAGAAATGTCATGGCTCAGGCTTATTTTTTTTTCTGACTCAGCTTGCTGCATCAGTATTGATTACTGGATTTGGGAGACAGAGAAGAAACAAGTTACCTGATGGAGAACTGGGAAGTGAGGGAAGGCGGGGAGGGCACAAAAGCACATGGTGAGATCTATCAGAATTTAAGCCATTTATCAGTTTGTCCGAAGGAGTCCTAGTACAGACTTTGTAGGAGAGTAGCTGGTTAGAGTCTGTGTTCCAGGGATCATCCAACAAAGTCTGGCAGGTACTTCTGTGGTCCAGCAAGTTGTGTTCACTCCTACTCTTTTGAGACTTATGTGTAAAATGGTGGGTGCTGGTGCTGGAGGAGAAGCTTGATGTTGTGCTCTGGGAAGTGGTTAGGAAGGAATTGCCCACAGTGATTGGAGGCAGGCTCTGGGTTCTGATGGGCAGAAGTCCTTGACATTCTGGTTGCTTCTTCTCAGGCATGAGGTACTTTGTGTCCATGCTTCTTCTTTTAAAGTCAGCAGTGGTCACACACTCATCTGGAATGTCTTTGCAGTTTGTGTCCATAATGCAATCAAAAGTGGTGATGATGTCATCTACTTCTGAGGTTTCTTCTCTAGAATATCGGTCTCTGCTTCTCTCCTTCTGACCAGTTTTCTGATCATCTTTCTTCTTTTTGCAAGAGAAGATGTGATTCAGCATGCTGAATCGTCCTTCCTTCTTTAGGAGTCTGTTGTTCTGGGAGGAAAGCTGATGAACTGGCTCAGCTGTACTGGAAGTACAAATTGAAATGTGATGCCATTATTGCTGTTGATGAAAAATACACTGCCTGTGTTAGTCCATGAAATGGGGTAAATGCATTTCAGATACATTTGCAGGGGTGGTTCAAGGAGTCAGAAAACTGTGACTGAAAATGAAACCATGTTACTTCACCCTTTCATGTGGGGGTTCATTGCCTTACACTCATCTTGATGTAGGCTGAGGGCAGCTATTAGGCAAAAAACCAAGCAAACTTTTCTGGCCTCAGCAACTAACTACCAGCTGTGGAATCATTGTTAATGGTGAGGCAAGATCCAGTAATAACAAGAAGAACATGCTGGGATCTTTAAATCCAAGAGGTCTTTGTTATTATGTCATATTTGGAAAACGGTATTTCCAACAGCACAGTCATTGCTAATAGTGTAACAAAGGCACTAGTTTTATCATCTTTCCCTTTCCCTTTCCCTTCCCTTCCTATACTAAAGAGGCCTAGCCTATCAAGATAACTACAGACAGTGGTGTTGCTGTGGTGCTTTCTAGATGAGATTTTGACTAATCAGCATTTCAGACCTACTGCGACAGGCAGAGCACAGGAGGAGGAGGAGGAAGGAGGAGAAAGAGGAGACTAGGGTGGTGGCAGTGGCGGCAGGGGAAGAGAGATAATGTTACCCATGCCTCACAACTTGAAACACAAGAAATAATACTAACTGCTGACTGGAAAGAAGGGAAAGCATAAAGAAACGTGGTAAGTGTTTTTGTAAGTGCATGCTCATTTACCAAGGTTGAAGAATTGAAATGAATTAAATGACAGCTGCTGAAACGTGAGAAACACAAAGTGAGAGGGAGATCATAAGCAGTGGTAAAAGAATTACACTTTTAAATGGAAAAAACCTCAGAGTAAGATGATACAGTTAAGGTAGAGAACTAAAGAGGTCTAGGAAAACACTCCCAAACCCTTACTCTGTGGTTGAAAACTTGAAATTTATTTTATTACGTATCTAGCAAACCTGCTTTTGTGTTCGTCTGTCCCTCTGCCTAATTACAAGGACAGACAGCCAGTGCTTAGAGATTTCAGAAAAAAAAGTGGAAACCATGTATCTGAGGGCTGAAATTATTCTGTAAAATAAATTTTCTACGTGAAGGTGACCAAGCAAGAGCTATATTCACATCTTCTTGATTTAGAACCCTCTGCTCATCAGCAAACTGGCACTGTAACTGCAGTGTTGAGTCTTCTGTGGATGACTAATTGTAACATTTTTATTTTGATGAAAACTTGATATTGCACATCAATTGAGGAGACATCACCCAGGGCTCAAACCCTTCAGTGGCATACAAAAAGGAATAAATTTGTTTTCTAGTCAGTGTCAAAAATGTGAGTAAGATGTTAACTTTTGCTTTACCTGCTCTCCTGAGACAGGAGCTTGATGCATGCTGTGTGCCCACAGTACATTGCATATGTCAAAGGAGTGTTTTCATTGATGTCTCGAGGGCTGCTGTCTATCCCCAGCTCTAGCAGTGTCTGCACACAGTCAGCTTTCCCTGCTGCTGCAGCCCAGTGCAAAGGTGTCCTGCAGAAAAGGGGGAGTATAATTAAAATAGATTAATAAATTTACTATCAAAACTATTAATGACATGGTGTGGTGTACATCTATGCTACTTGTCCAGATTCATTTGTGCATTTTAAGGAATTCTCCAGCAATTTGTCCCACAGTAATGTAGCAACCAGTAGTGGTAATAAGGCCATAGAATGGCATCTCTCTGTGGCCATCTACTTAGCTGTAGATAAAGAAGATATGGGGCTGCAGAATGCCTATAAATGCTATGTAACGGCGTCCCTTCTGCTGACAAAATTGCAGAGTAGGAGGAGGGCCTGAAGTTTTCAGAGCAGAACTTGGAAAAAATCTTTGTAATGTCCATTGCATAGAATCATAGTTTTTTGGGGGGTTGCATTGGACCTTGAAGATCAGCTAGTTCCTCCCCGTAAACCAGGTTGCTCAAAGCCCCGTTCAACCTGGCCTTGAACACTTCCAGGGATGGGGCATCCACAACTTCTCTGGGCAACCTATGCCAGGTTCTGGAACTGTACTCACCACTCTCACGGTAAAGAATTTCTTCCTAATGTCTAATCTAAATCTACCTTCTTTCAGTTCAAAATCATTACCCCTCATCCTATTGCTGTAGTCCCCATCTTTCCTGTAGGTCACTTTTAGGTACTGGAAGGGGCTATAAGGTCTCCCTGGAGCCTTCTCCAGGCTGAACAACCCCAACTCTCTCAGCCTGTCTTCACAGGAGAGGTGCTCCAGCCCTCTGATCATCCTTGTGACTCACTCCAACAGGTCCATGTCCTTCTTGTGCTGAGAAGCCTCATAGCTGGATACAGTATTCCAGATGGGGTCTCGCCAGCATGGAGCAGATAGGGAGAAAAAGGTGCAAGGGGGAAAAAGGAGATAGAAGAAAAAGAGAAAAAGGAAAAAGAAATAGGGACAAGCTCTTCTCAACTTTGCACCAAACACAATTAGCAATGGTTGTCTTAGGGCTCTCCATTAAGGTAATAGGATAAGACGCCTCCCCTGGATGAATGAGGTGGACTGGACACATTTGGCAGACTGTCATTGCTCCTTTGCCAGTTTTTGTGTTCTTTGATGGGCATAGACTAGAGCTGATATAATTGACTTGAATCTGCAGGAGAATCAAACTGATTTTTTGGCTTGGCAGAAGACTTGTCTCCTGCCTTTTGTCCAGTTTCCAAATTGTAATACTTTGTTCTTGTGGAAATCTGAAAGCACAGAAAGCACTGCAAGAAAACTGTGCAAGAAAAAAGTAATAATATACTTGTTTCCACCTGTTTCTTTCCAATGCCAGTGATTTGAGATGGGTGCATTCAGAAACATAACAGAATGGAAATCTACTGTGTATTTATAGTGAACAGCTTATCTTTTCCTCTCTTCAAGTCTAATACCTTCTATGGAAATATCTGAGAACGTGTAATAGGAGATTGTGAGCTCTTAAGTGTAATTAAACTCCTCCCTTTACCCTTCTTTCCATAGAAACACTGCCTTCTCAACTGCGTTTTACTGATATATAGAAACTCCTCCAGAACGCTGTTGGTTTTATTTCTGTTCCATTTTTTATTGCACTTTTCCATGAAGAATGCTATTATTTTAAGTACCTGAAGGCCTAAGCCAAGAAAAGCTTGGCTTTTGCTCCACTGAGGAGGATAATCAATGTGAACAGTCAGTTGGTTCTGTTTACGTTAAAAAAAATTATGAGCAAATTTCCAAGGGAAGTAGGTGTGGGGTGAAAAGAGGAAAGAAGATGACTCTTCTGTGCTTATTAGATAGGGATTTCATCCTGGAAGGAATCAAATGCCTTGTCAGAACGGAAAGTAAATGTCCCCTGGTTCTATAGGAGTACTGTGTTAGCATCTTAAATGCAAAAAGGGAATGCTGCCGTTTCTTAAATACGGAACTGCAGGATCCCAGCCTCAAGTTGTAGGATCCTGTTCTACTGTTTTGACAAGAACTTTCACCTTTTGAATACTCTTGATTGAAAGAAGTTAAGTCAAGTGGTGACAAAGTCTTTTCACACATAATCTTATCATTTCCTACCAGAAATGCAAAGATAAATAACATTCCTACTAGTCAGTTGTTATACTAGCTATTATATGCGTGAGCTGGACTGCTTTGCATTGTTTCTGAGCAAGCTTGTTCCTCTGTAAGTGCAGTTCATTAACTAGGCCATGGCCTGTGAAACAGGAAACATGGTTATGAAATAAACAGAGCTAGTCTCAGGTTAATAGAAAGGAAGCAGCAATTTCAGTTTCAGAGTTTCCATGGTTACCTGTCATCCACATCGAGGGCCTGCAGGTTGCACTCTGGGACCTTAGCCAGCTCACTGATAATATCACTGTAGCCTGCAGCGGCAGCAATGTGCATACACGTTTTGCCATTCTCGTCATCATAGTTTATAATTGATGGTCCCTGGTAGTGGTCCAGAAGGATGGAACACAGAATCCTGTTGCCACTCTGTGAGGAAGTTCAGAGTAGAAAAGCATTTTACAAAGGAGCTCACACCGTACTGCATTTTCTCTGCTAGAGAAGGCTAAATGCAGTAATGATATTTTGTTTTGTATATACTGGACTCCTCAGGTATGAAAACCAACAGCTTCCCATCTCCTGCCAGGAACTGGGTTTGCTTTATGAATTTCCTAGAACACTTTGAACACTGGAAAAATAATAAATAATGTACCACTGCAAATATCTCCAAAAGCTACAGAGTGTAAATTACTCAACAGCGTTCTCAGAAATTACTTAGGGTCTTTGCTGTTTTGCTAAGACAGAGTCCAGAAATATATGAGCCTATATTTTCTCTTAGAAATTTAAGGTTGGAAAGGACCTCAAAAGACCAACCCACTTCCGTAAGCCTGTCAAAGTACATCTAGAAAAGCCATGTCAAATATTTGCTCAAGTGGTTCTTGAAAACTTTCTTAGCTAGTTTGCTGCAGTCCTTCAGTGTCTTAATGGAACGTTGACATTGTTCTCTAGCCTGCAAACGAAACTGAACTTTTAATAGCCTAATAGTGGAAACAGAGAAAAAGAATTATGGGTATTTTATAACAACACAGAAACACAAAGCTGGGAAGGTCTTTCTAGATCACAAAATTCAATCCCTGCAATCACTTGCAGCTATGTTACCTCATCCTTTTTATAAACTTATGTGTCCATTAAAAGCAATTAGGTTTTTTTGTCCTCACTACTCCCAAAGGAATGCAGTTCAAGAACTTGTTTGCTTTAATGATTAGTATCTAATTTCTATTCATACTCGTGGCTGATACATGCCCCTTTGTTTCTATGCCAACATTATTATTTAGATTAAATACTTCTTTCCTCTAACTGGCATTTGTTCTTCAGATGTATTTATAGACAATCATCATATCTCTTCTGTGCTGTTCTCTCTCTGCTCTAATCAATCAAGTTCTTTTAAGTTTTCTTTGTAAAACATGCTTTCTGTTTCTCTCATCAACCTACTAACCCTTCCCCTTTTGTGTTTTAGTTGTGTATCCTTGGAGAGGGGTGATTAAAATTGTATGGAGCCATAGACAGACAATTTTGCCAGGTCCTTGTACAGTGACATTTGCTCTTTCCTATTTGTGTTAGAAATATCTCTTTTGGTATGTCACAGAACAGCATTTGCCCTATTCACAGCTGTGTCCTATTACAAGCCCCTAGTAATTTTGGAATAACCCTTTAGAATTGAGTATTTCTCTTCCATAGTTGCTTCCAAACATAGAGTTTCTAGATTCTGGGAGGATGTTCTATTACTATCACTCAAGTGCCTGGCTTAAACACTGTATCCTATTCAATTTTGTCCCATTTGTATTACTCTAGACTTGAAGGCAATCCAGCTTCCCTGGTATGATGTCCCCATTCTTCTCTGTTAATGTCTTTCTTTTTTTTTTTT
>VXBW01001771.1:137297-166797 GCA_013400375.1 Thinocorus orbignyianus
TTTTTATGTTTTTTTTTTTTTTTTTTTTTGTGTTTTGTTATTGGGAGATTTCAGCAGAAAGCCCCTGTATTTTGTGTCAAGTTATCATGAAACTGTTAAGCAAGATTGTTTTCTAGCCTTATCCCTGAAAATAATTTCCTTCCAGCCTCTCTTCAACATTTACTCTTAACTTCTTGATTTTAAGATAGAATTTCTTTCGCTTCTCCATAATTTTGCCTATTATTTTGCAAGATATCTACTTACTCTAAATATATCTTTTAAAGATCACAGAATGATAGAACAGTTAGATCTGGAAGGGACTTTGAAGACTATCTAGTTCCAGCCCCCCTGGTATGATAGTTATCCATTGTATCTCAAGCCTCTCTTACACACTTTTTTATCTGCTCATGGGATACAGGTTCCTGCTACAGCTTGTGTCATCGACAGAATACATTCCAGTTCCCTGGAACCTGATGGTCCCAAAGCTCCTCAGTCCAGCTGAGAATTCCCTAAATTTACCAACGTGTCCCTCTGAAAACAAGAATTTTCTTTTTGTATGTACTTTGTTCATTGGCCTGTTTACTTTAGAGTCTACTCATTGTCGTGCCATCTAAATTTATTTTCTATGACTAGGTGTTTTATGTCATCATCATTAACCATGTTAAAATTATTATTAATTTATAATTGTCTGAAAGTATAATTAAAAAAGAGTGTTAGTCTTCATATTCAGGAATACTGAGGTCTTATGAATAATTGTTGGTTTTATTCTCTTGTGCCTATGCCAAATGTCAGTGTCCTCCATACCAGCACAGTTCTCACTTACATTTTTGCTTACTAGCATTAGAGAAATCTCTAGTCACATTCAGGGCTAACTGAATCTAGAAGTCTATTATATACATCTAGTACTACCACAATAAATATCTATCCATTACCATCCTTCTCTGTCAGTTTTGACACAAAAACATTAGCATGCAGTATCTTGCTATTTCTGTATTCGTGTTCCAGTGACACTACTATTCCTCTAATTTTATATTGTCTTGCTAAGTCCAGATATCACACCCTGCACCTACAGTTTTAGTCCCTCAATGTTCTTACACAACTCTTAGCATTTGCAAGGGGAATTTCCCACTGTTCTTACTGGCATTTTATACATCTACAGACTATTCTGTCTCCCACCAATCTTCCATTTTCTAGACTAAACAAACCATTTCAACCTCTCTTCATGGGTCAGGTTTTTCAACCCACTTATCATACTTGGTGCTTGCTTTTGGCTTCTTTCCAGTTTGTCTACAGCTTCCTTCAACTATGGCACACCAAACGACATAATTACCCAGCTGAGGCTTCTCTCCTGACATTGAAAATGACATTGCTCCTTCCTGTAGTCCACATGTATAACACTTGTGTTAATATGTCCCAGAATGGTGTTTGTTTTACATCAACACCATAATTTAAACTCCTACTCACTTTGTAATCCACTAGTCTAGTAGTCTACTGCTCTTCATGTTGTGCAAACAGCTTTCATTTTTTGCAGCTCTGTACATAGTGCTATTCTATTAATTTCATTTCATTCCTACAATTCATCAAAATAATTTTGAATTTAATCTTGACCCATGAACCGCTTGGTGTCCCTCTAATTTTGTGCTAGCTGTGCACTCTATATATGTCCTTTGTTTCATCACCTCAGTATGGAAGAAATAAAAACATTCTTTTGATAAATTCCTGGCTGGGCCGTCTGTGAGATGTTCACCTCCAAATATTATTGGAACTGTCCTGAATGTAGCTGATAGAGATTATATGATGTGTGATATAAGTCCCTGGGTTGGTTTTGATTGCATTACTCCTCATTCTTCCCCACTGGGACATCCTATCGTTGGACTGAATTCTGGGTCCATTATATCATCTGTGTTTATAGAGATTGTGCTATTGATGGGTTTAAAATTGCATATACTGCTCAAACAAGAAAGGGATAAAGAATGGGACTTTTTATGATCTGCCTGCTTAACAAGTTTTCTGTGCCACATGATAAACTTTATCTTGTTGGCACTCTTCCAGTATTTGTGTAGTTTACAACCTGGTATTAAACTGATTTATTAACATTCAAACATATGATATCCAGTAGCTTCCTATCTGAGGCAGCAATAATTGCTTCAAAGGTGGCTGTGAAATCGGTGTCCTGTTATAACAATTCAATCAAATTGTTAATTAATTTTCTAAATAATCAGAACATATTTCCTAGCATTCTGAACTTTCTGCTGAAAAAGATCTCTGGCCAACTGTTCTGTGGTTTTCCAGCTCTGTCTTCTTAGGAATGCCTTCTTATCTTTACATTCATCTTGGCATTTTTAGGTTGCACACAAAATTCTCCTAAAATGCTTACACTGCCTTTATACTTAGATTGATAGCTTTGAGCTGAGGTCACAAAAATGTAGTCTTCCTGTGGTAAGTTTACCATGAACCACAGTACTATTGTTAGACCATGATGTTCAGTGGTAAATTTACCATAGGAAAATTACATGTTTTTGTAACATTACTGTATGTATCCTTGCATTTCATCTTCTGTTTTAGGATTCAAATTCTTTTCAGCAATGTTTTCAGAAATTATTAATTACTTTTGCTATGTGTTTCTATATAATTCTGCAGGGCTCTTCCTCCAGTTTTCTCTACATTTTTATCCCATCTCACACCTTTCTGTGCTTCCACCTGTTATTCATTCTCCTCAGTGAACATTTATTTCTTAGATCACTGATCTGAATTAAACTTACTTCAAGAAGAAGAGTCTTAAAGCCTCAATCCAGGAGCCCTTGCATGGCAATCTCTCATTGTGCTTTATACAATGTTTTTGCTAAGGTTTGTGTTATCTCCAGAGAGTGGCAAGCAACAAATTCACTAGCAGGTCATTAGCTCTCACTTTCACTTGATTACAACTCCATTTTCTTTAGGTTGGTTAATAAAATCCCCAACTTCTGACAGTTGTTCATCCCTCACTGCTTTCAAAATGAGAAAATAATTCTTCAGGAAGTATCCACTGAATCAAGTACCATGAGGAGAATCCTAAAAATTTGTGGCGCCTTTCTGGTTTTGACACTTTTCACTTAGGTCTATTCAGCTTATCCTCATTGTTACTATAGCCATTGTTCTTATACTTCAGCCCTTTTTATGTCCAACTGATTTGTAGAACAATAATTTTACTTGGGAAGTTTATTGTTACTTATGTAATATCCTACCATAATATTGCATTTTATTCTGCCTGGTCCTCAATCGTACACAATACAATGTTTTCCGTGCGCCCTGCAATTTATACAGGGTTAATTTTTTCTCCTCATCAGAATGCTCTAGTGAGCTAGATAATTCAATGCCAAAGAGAAGAATTATGTGGAGACAGTCTGCTAAGCTGGCTTGTGGCTACCAGTAATGTAGAGATGGGAGGGGAAGAGGAACAAGCTATGGATCACTTAATTGTTTTCAGGAAACCCTGACAAAGTATTTTTCTTCCAAGTGAATGCCTCTGGAGATTATGTGGTTAGGTTGTATTAGTTCTCCTATATATTCTGTCTATTTGTATTAGTGTGCATTTTAAAGCCTTCCTATATCTATAGCCAGTTTTGCTGGATGGAAATTCCCCACTAGCAGCTCTTGATGTTGCTTCTTATCATCAGCGTTGTACTTCAGGGCTGTCTGTGTTTCCTTTTCTTCTACATTCCCTCCTCCTTCAGTTCTACACCTATGAATCCAAAGCTTTGACTTTCTCTTTGATGTTCCTCTGCTCTGACCCTGAATGGTTTGACATTTTAATCATTATTTCACTCCTTTCTGCAGCAACAAACAGATACAATTCCCACTGCATGACTCTGGGAGGCATCCTACTTTTATAAAGAAGCACCATAAATTATGGCAGATTAAATAAAATTAACATTAGTACTTCTGGCTTTCTTCTGGAAACCATCTTTGTGTATCATTGGGTGCTGTTTGAGTTTTGTGTTACAGAATGTTGGCTGGTGTCCTTCCTTTTACCCTTCACAAACAGGCACACAGGATATCTTAACATGAAATCGACCGTAGCACCAAATAGGGCCATGTAACAGACAAACAAACAGCCAAAAAGTGAGGACCTTTTTCTCCTTTGCTGAAATAAAGAAATGCGAACTATTTCAAGAATTTGTTGAGCAACCCATAGCAAAATTTGAACAAATAACTTGCCTGTGGACTTTTGTCCTGTCTAACTCCAGTTGAGGTTATTGCATTGGTAAATACAGCTTTCCTTTCAAATTCAGCATTTTCTCTCTTTTTAATTCTGAAGTTTATTATTTACTGACAGCAAAAGCCATTTCACAGACTTTTCCCACATAGCTTTTTGGTATGGGGCTTGAGAAGTTATGATCTTTGAACCAAGGATTTGCTGGCAGAAGCCCTGCGCTCAGTTACAGCTATGCTAGCAAAACCTAACTGTTCCTCCAGCACACTTTTTTCCCCTTATGGGATTCCTTTCACTGCGTGCAAGTTTCCTCATGCTCATGTTCCTATTTGGAGCACCATGACAATGTATTTTGTCATTACCTTTACTGGAACATGAGTTCATAATTTCATCCTAGAATCAGAGCAAGGCAAGTATGATGTTGAATTAATGGTGAGGACATCTCTGGTTGGAACGAGATATTAAAACTGTATTGGAACAACACATCCCAGTCTTGTTGTTGATGCAATGTCTGCTGTTTTAGACACAGAGAATGCCTAATTCAAGAGCAAGAACATAATGCGACTGCTTTTAATCTGCAGCAAATAGAGCAGTGCAATGAGAAATGTCCTTAAAGCTGACAACTTGGGTTGCTGAAGAGTTTTGCAAACATGGGAGCTTTCTCTCATTTCTCCCAACACTTCCAGTATCCCCCCTCTGTACTCCAGACTCAGAGAAGCTGAGGAATGGAAGCACATTCACTCTGCCTTCACTGCTGCCATGCCCTGGCTGCCAGATGGCTGTGTTGTCAGCGTAGAATCAGTGCAAAAATTCAGAGCACCCTGTAATTTCTCTGCCCCCAGGGGACAGAGGCAACTGGGCCCTGTACTGAGGAAAGGAATAATCCCTAATACCATCTTCAGCTTCCCTCCTGCCAGGGGACCTTTGCCAGAGGTTGCCTGGATGCAGACCAGGCACTTCGCAGGGCGTGTTTCTGATGGCAGACCAGTGTAAATTAACAGCAACTCAACTGACGCCACTGGAGTTACATTGGTGAGACTCAGCCAGCTCAGAGGGAAGCTCATTTGTCTTCTCCTAACCCCAGTGCTTCAACCTCAGACACTCACCGAGACAGTGTCTCTTGCTGACACAGAGCAACCCAGCTTGGCTTGACTTTGTGGTACTCTTGGAAAGAGAATGTGTTGTTGTTGCATAGGATACTTTGTACTGTGGTCCTCAGAGCACTACTGCCTCTGGTACAACTTCGGAACATAGTGTTTTAAAAATATTTATCCTCTCAGCAGCCCTACTGGATGTTGGAAAAAGCTACCAAATGACAAAGGCAGTCATGGAGGCATAACTCTATGGCTATTGTATGTCACTGCCTCTTCTGCTTTCTCATTGCTCAAACGAAAAACTGCATGAAATACTGGCCGAGACTCTCTGGGAATTTATTTTCACTCAGAGCCTTCTATAACAAGTGTGTATGATTTACTGAGTAAATGACTATGGGTATGACTAAAATTACTTGGCAAATTTCCCCCACAAGTACATTGTTGTGAGGACTGATTTCTCTGGATGAGCTGCTTATGTGCTTTGTAAAGGAGGTCATCTTCTATTCTGCAGTAGAGTAAGGATTTATTTCTTGCTAATACCAGAGAAATGGAAACATTTGTCTTCCAGTGCCTTTTTGTCAGACATAGGAGATCAGGACATCTGTAGATATGCAAAAAGTGCTGTGCATGTACATTACTAATGTGCTGGCATCAGCTTGCAGAGTTACACACAGACTGTGTCCTGGGAAGAGGTTTGGCAATTATCCTATACCTACCTACGGTTTTTGCTTGAGAGAAATTCTTGCTAAGCTCAGTGGGAGTTCTGCAATTCATTTCCTTGGAAATCTGATCAGCGTGAATAATTACAATGTCAACGGCATGTTCATACTTGAATGACTTACTGTTTAACAGTCAATTATTTCAGGTAAAGGCAGTTTTGCTCTTGATCTGGTTGTAATGTTGAGTTTATATATCAATACTGCTGTACCATGTACAAGTCACAAAAGGTGCTTTGGCTTATGAACTGACAAGAAATGAAAGAGGAGAAATAAGTTAAAGCTGTAAAAAAAAAATAGCACTAGGGAACATCCCTGAGCATCACAACCTAGTTGTCTGTACCATATAGCTTTTAAAATTCTCCCTGATATATTTTTGGCTTGTTAACACTTTCCCCAACAGTTCCTGGACACAGGTCAGGAGCTAGATGAGGCACAAACCGTAAGTGCTCTGCATATGACCATACTACTTTAGAGAAGAAGAGAGTTTAGCAGTAGGACACAGGCTCTCTTGTGATACTTGGCCTCAGTGCCAGAGCCAAGACTCGAGCACATTTAATTTGCTAATGCAAACATTGTTGCAGAAGCTTAGGGCACTTTTTGGGAAAAGCTTCTGATGGTACTGAAGCAAGTCTATTCCTTACTCAAAACTATTTGCAAACTGTCTTCCTACTTGTTTTGCAACTTGACAGCTCACTCCAAAGAGCCCTGCTGCCATGCAATGTTCCAGCCTCCACCAGCAGCAGCTGTACCTTTGCTGAAATGACAATATTTACACAAGAAAGGGATTTCTTAAGGATATGCTTAAAAAAAAGCGAACTGGATTTGTTTTTCATTTGTTTGCTAATGGTCAAAATTGTCTTTAAAGCTTGGTGACATAAAAAAAATAATCAGTACCATCCTTTTCTTGCTACCTCTAGAAAACTGCATGAAATAAGAAGAAAAGAAGTATGATTTTGCTGAGAAAGAAATCTGCTTCAAACCAACCAGACTGCAAATTGTGCTTAGCGAAAGCACCTTTTCTGGCTTAATTCGACAGCAAACGAGAAACACCATGGAGAAACACCCACTAAGTCTCTCTGAATCCTTCCACCCTAAAAAGCCCTCAGGAAAAACTCAGGATGCTGGAAGGAGAGAAAGAGTGCACTGATCCCTTGGCAGAGACCTTGGCCCTGAGCCACCGCTGCCTTCCCTGGCCCTTCCTTTTCCACCCCTGGCTGGGCGGCCAGCTGTGTCCCCAAGGTGCCTTGCAGCAGTAGAGACATTTGTTCCTAGAGATCACAGAATCTTAGAATGGTCAGAGTTGGAAGGGATCTTAAAGATCATGAAGTTCCAACGCCTCTGCCATGGGCAGGGACACCTCCCGCTAGAGCAGGTTGCTCAAAGCCCCATGCAGCCTGGCCTTGAGCACTTCCAGGGATAGGGCATCCACAACTTCTCTGGGCAACCTGTTCCAGTGCTTCACCACCCTCACAGGAAAGAATTTCTTCCTGATATCTAATCTAAATCTCCCCTCCTCCAATTTAAAATCATTACCCCCCATCCTATCATATCATATCCTGATATCAGTGTGCTCTCACCTTCCAAGTAATTACAGAGAGCCTGCTGCACTTGCTCAGCTGAACACAAACGACTAATTGCCTATGCTTTGTTTTTACAATGTGTCTAAGTTATGCAGGTGTTTTGCTCTGTTTTCAGGAAACAAGGGAATGAAATAATTGCGTTGTTGCTATGGAGCAAATATGCAAGCTTGTAATTTTTTAAATCTTTGTACTCTGAATCAACCTGTGAAAAAATCCTAAGTGCAACTTCACATGGCAGAGTATTATTTTTAATGGTTTCTTTTTAGGTGCTGCCTTTTTATCCCTAAAGGTTTGCATTTCTTCACTTTAGAAAGAAATCTTTGATTGATTGATTATTCTTGAAATAAAAGCTGATATTTTTACATAATTAAATGACTTCAGGAGCCAAAGTTTTAAGAAAGAGACATAGAAACTTCTGTTAAAAATCATGATAACTGGCAAGGCGATGCAGGAAGACTCCAGATCTTCTCAGGCTATTTCCAAGATACTGCTAATACTATTACGATGCAGTAGTGTGTGGTATGATAGTATATACTGTAAAGAATATGCTGTATTCTTCTAGTCAATGACACCGTTATCTAGAACTGTCAGAATGACTTTACATTTTGCTCAAGCACCAGTTATCAGTTTTTTGTTACAGAGATATATTTCCTTTTAATTACAGCAATTACTGCTGGCTGCAGTGAAAGGAGAGAAACATCTCCTAAGATGCTTCTAAGATAGACCTATTCTAATGTCTCTGTACCAGCTCTAAAACTGTTGCATGTGTTAAAAATGTGGCATGAAATATTTGCACTTCAGATCAGAATGACCTGTGTTTTTGACACCAACATAATTCAAGTGCCCGGAGGTTTGAGCTTTTCAATAGAGCAGACCTTGGTGTGGGCAAGGTCTGCTTAATTACACAGCTGGTACTCCACAGCCACCGCTTGTCTGACGGGCGACCAAGTACCAAACATGTGGGCTTTGAAATAGCCAGTGTAGAACAATTATTTCCTATAAAACGTGCCTGGGAATTTGGTTTCAAATGGCGGGCAATGCTTTTTATGTGGCCTCACACTCCGTGTTTCAGCCCAGCTGCCTCTTTCCTGCAACTTCTGAAACAAGTTTCTGTGCAGTGCCTGGTCTTCCCTTTGCTGTGTTTTTTGAAAATGAAATTAAACACAGGGCCCTATTCAGTCAAAACCAGCCCCTGCAGCTGGGACTGCCTGAGCTCTGTGAGTCTCTTGTGCTCTGAAGATATGAATGCAATTCTTAAAGAAAAAATAGTCTCCTTTCGAGCACCCGCGGAGCAGGCTGTTAGATAATGGTAAGTCACCCCGGCAGGGCTGTTGTTTTGCTCTGTGTCATAGCAGAGAAAGTCATGCCTGTCCACAGTCTCTGTTTCTCCTGGGTTTAACACGGCAGCAGAGAGCACTGGCTGAAAGCATTTTTTTCTTGGCCAAGCTTGAGTAAGTGAAATAATAACCGATCTATTCCATGCTCTGGTATTTCAACTACCCCTTCTGGACCTAAAGTTTGGAGAAGCGTGAGGCTTGGAAGACATAATTTATAAAGCTTCATAGCAGGAATCTCTCAAGAAGACAAAAAAAGGGATGTTATCCTGCCTATGTTTCCTCTGATTCTGGGAGCAGCTTAAAGGGAAAAAGAAGAGGGATTTGTGATTTGCCTCCACCTGAGAGCAAGTGGGTTTTGTGCAATTTTAATTTCCCCCTTTCTCAAGGGTTACTCTGCACATTTGTGAGAGAAAGGTGGAGGTGGGAGTTAATGATGGAATCAAATAATAAAATTTACAAAACAAAGACATAGGGAAAGATTAAGGTATGAGGGTAACTCTGAGGATCTTAATATGAAGGGGATTCCCTTTTGTTATTCTGTTTGAGAGTTGGCTTTTTCCCAGAGCTATGACCCAGACCACTGCCTAGCCTGCAGGAGCTTGCATGAGTTTCAGAGATTTCCCAGAGGGAACTGCCCACACTGGAGTAAGCCTAAGAAAAATGCACAATGGGTTGATTTTAGAGTAGGTACCTTTACTCTCATAAGGAATAGCAAGGAATGTAGCTCAATTTCATACTACAGAGGACTAACTAAAGAAAAGCAAAACTAATTTTGAAATCATACTAGTTGCAGAAGTTGAAATATAACTCTACTTTAGAGAAACAAAAGTTGACCCTATTGTGTATGAACCACCTGTGGAAGGCTGTGGTTGAAGGAAACAAATTACTCTTTCTAGATGTCCTTACTCAAATACAAATATAGTATGTGTCTTTTAATTTTTTTTTTGTTGAGANAGACATTTTTCAGAATGGGTAAACTTAGACCAAAAGGTGAGGATGCAAATATTTAGTCATTGTAGGAAAATGTTACTGGATTTTCATGCAACTTCTATTTCTGCTTATCTGGTGTGCAGGTGTTTTGAACATTGATACCGGAACTTGCCATGACAAGTGAGCAAGCAAAAAACATATTTATGTAATTTCATCTGGGAATTTTCTGCAGTAAAGTTTAGGCATAACTTAGTAAATTGCGCTGTATTTTTGACCACTTACTACCAGTTGCGTAATACAGAGTTAACTGCTCCATTGAAACTGTGTGGTTGTCTTCTCTAATGATGACCTGAGGAATTTTTAGCAATTTGATCGTGTTTTTTTGTTTTTGTTTTTGTTTTGTGGGTTTTTTTTTTTGTGTTTTTTTTTTTTGTTGTTGTTTTTTTTTGTGTGTGTGTGTGTAGGAGATGGGAACACACATCTCAGCAAGAACTGTGTTTGGCTCCTGAGTTCCTCAATCTCCGGAGAAGCAGGGCCTCAACCCTTTAGCTAATTATTCCACAACTACAGCTGTTCAAATGTTTTAACTAGTGTTTGCATTATTTTATTCCCAAAGGCCTTTACCATGATTAAGCTGCTCATTTCTGCGACCCTGATGTAGTGAAAAAAGTTAAGCATGAGTTCAAGTTGAAGCATACACATAGCCCCAGTGAGATAAATGATAACTTTGTTTCGGGCAACAGTGCTGAGCCTTTTAAGTATGCCTTGCTCTCCAAGGAAAACGGCTGATCCTTGATCTGTGCCCACTGGCAAACTGCTGGGACTGTAAGTGGGCATTCCTAGCATCGATTTTCCTCATTTCACAGCCAAAATAACTGCTTTTGGAGTATTCAGGACTCCATAACAGCCAGCTCACCCCAAGCAACTGCCTGGTGAAAGGATTGTGGTGTCTCACCTGTACTGCCCAGTGCAGAGCTGTTTTGAAGTCCTTGTCCACCAGGGTCAGGTCTGCTCCCTTGTGCAGCAGAGTCTGGGTGTGCTGTGGCCTGTTGTGGAAAGCAGCCCAGTGGAGTGAAGTCATTCCCTGAAAGCCACAAACCCAGAAAATAAATAATTGTCACTCAGAGGAGTACCCTTCAAGTTTCATTAGATAAGCTAGACAGTTCTGAAACCATTTGGGACCAACAGACTCTTCCCTCTCCCTCTTGATTTGGAATAATTGGGAACAGCTTCTTTATTAGTGGACCAATAAAGGGGAGCTAAGCAATTAGCTTTTAGGAGTTATTACAGAAAATGGATACAAATATGAGTATTTCTTTCATACATGACTGTAGCCTATTATACGAAATATAAGGAAATTCTTTCCTGTGAGGGTGGTGAGGTTGCCAGAGAAGTTGTGGCTGCTCCATCCCTGGAAGTGTTTAAGGCCAGGCTGGATGGGGCTTTGAGCAACCTGCTCTAGTGGGAGGTGTCCCTGCTCATGGCAGGGGACTTGGAACTTGATGATCTTTAAGGTCCCTTCCAACTCTGACCATTCTATGACTCTATGATTCTATGATAAATAATACGTGATCAGGACCACGATAGCTCACTTCTCAGTTTGCATCTTGCGAGAAAAGCCTGTTTTAGCCTGATGTTTTGACATGACACAATGTGATGTTTATTTTAGGTCATATCTTTGGTCCAAAATAAATATTATAAGCTAGTATTCTGGTTGGCACTAATGACCAAGCTGAGGAACTAGCCCAGTGATGTCAACAAAAAAGTCACAATATAAACTTTTCATATTTACTGTTTAGGGAAAAAACAAAGCAAATGATCCGCATTTTTATTCAGTCTTAACTGTGTTCAGTCTTGGTAGATCAGGGAATTCATGGCCTCCATTTTCAATTTCATCAGCGTTGTTCTAAACACCAATATTGTACTTTACATTGATAATATGAAAGATTTTCTGGATAAAGTTACTCATTCAATGTGTTTCTTAAAAATTGTGAGTGTTCTTCAGGTCTAGTAACATTTTCCTTGGGGCAGGTGTTGTTTACTCTCTCTTATCAGGAGGAATGCATTCAAGAGTCTTGCTTAATTTCCAAAATGATAAAAAGCAAAACATGTAGAGGGGAAAAGAAAATAAAACTTGATATAGAACCCCATAAAGCCAACTGGCAACAACTCAGGTCAAGTACAAGCTATAAAGCATTGATGCAGACAGCTTAACAGTACACTAATAATGGAAGTTGTCAGCAGCGATTTTCTAACTAAAAGTTTCAGTGTACTAACATTAATTTCTCTTACTCATCAGGTATCTTATAAGGCTTTTCAAGTCCCCAGATGGCTTAAGTATAGGTGACAACAAAAGAGAGCAGTTGAACAAGAGCAGTTTTGATTTTAGTTAGGGTTTAGAAAGCTTAATCATGGCGGTTTTGGTTTTGTAAAATCAAAAATGAGGGTAAAATCCTGCCCTAACTGAAATTAATGGCAGCTCTGCCATTGACGTCAGTGGACCAACATCTTGACACAAGGGACTTAGTACTGTTGAAAGACACTCATTATCTGTGAGTGCTGTGAAGTGAGGCTTCAGTGAAGTGATTTCCAATCTGAGAATTGACTCTTTACCCCTAGTTCTGGAAAACAGGAAAAATCACTGAAAGAGCAGAAGCTACAGTGTACCAGGCCAGATTTCTGTCATCTGCTCTCAGTCAGTTGATACGGACTAAAAAATCCTTAGAAAATCAACTTTTTCTCTGTTTCTATTGTGGTAACCAGCAGAGTTGCCTGTAACAGAAGAGTGTAAGAACTGTGGGCAGAGATCAAAGGTCTCTCTAGTGTACAGACACAACTCAGAGAGGTCGGTTAGAAGATGCTTAGGGAGAAAAGATAAGAAACAAGGTTTGATGATATACAATCACATAACATTTGGCAAGCAGATTAAAGAATTCCTATGACATCCAGACCTCCACAGGGTAATGATGCATCTTCTGAAAAAGTAATTATTTTCATTTTTTAAAAACTTCTGCCTGTTAATTCGTGTAGGTGTCCTTGTAATTTTAAATGTCAAAACCAATTAATAATAATTATCTTTTTATCTCTTCCATGCAATGTATGGTGCTGTGGCCTCATATTATAAGATCCCTCCGACATAGTTGCAGAGCTGAAAGTCCTGTTGTAGTTAATTTGTTCTAGTTCATGGGCAGTTCTTAGCCCACCCATGAAAGGTAGCCACTGTTTGACTATTACCATCTTTGAGTCCTTTTCTGTTCCTTTTCTTATATGTCCTTTTTCAGATTACTCTTGCAGCCAACATTCAAGATGCGGGTGTACTAAGGATTCAGAAAGAGCAGCTTCCTGTTTTGTTCTCTGTTGCTCTTCTAATAGTTCGTACATTCCACGTGTCCTTTCGGAGCACCCAACTGAACAAAGAGCACTGAGCTGGTGGTAGCGGCACCTCACACGTGTGGGCCTGTTGCAGCCAGCAGTTGTTGCCCAGCCTGCACCCATCCGATTTGTGCATGGTAATACCACCCTTCAGTGGCTTCTGTGGACAGATTACTGTTTGTGAGAGGAAGCATGAGAGTGGTATCAGAACTGTCAGAGCTGAAGATCCAGCAAAAAATAATATTAAAGGTGAGAGAGACAAACAATTGCACATCTATGAACAGTAAGGAGTAATAGGGGACATAAAAGGAGAAAAAAGCAAGAAATGGCTGTGGGAAATATTGTGTGACACTTGCTTTGCCCAGATTCAAGGCTTTTTCAGGGAATGTTTCTTCACATTGTCATCTTACAAGCTTCATAAGTGAACCCACAGAAAGGCATGGTTGTGGAAACTGTAAAACCTCCAGATGTATTTCTTACTATTTCAGCATTCATGCATTCATAGAGGTATTTTTCTCAAGTGTAAGATGGGAAAACTGAAGTGTTTTACTTCTGCTGAGAGAACAGCGCTATTAGCTGCAGACATTTGTGAGGATCCACATTTTTCAGAATACATGAATATTCAGGGCTCAGTACTGTCACTTAAACAAGTATCTTCTGAATGCCAAAAATCAGTGAGCTGGACTACAAATTCTAAATTGCATGTTCTGGTGCATTATAGCAAAACATTATGGCTTGAAATTATGATCCATGGTTCCATCCAATTCATTAACAACATAATTATACACCAAGACAAACAATAGTCTGTTTATTGTGAGCAGGGTCCGCAAACTGTCCAGTGGATAAGGAAGGCTTATGGGAAGAAGGAAAATCAACTACCCTGTGGTGGTTCTGGCACCATGGAGAAGGGACACATCCTTGAACATACTGCTAGAGTGAAGGGAAACATATGGAAAGGCACCCAGAGTCTCTCTTGTGTCTTGGCTCCCCTATCTGGAGAAAAGCACATTTGGGAAGTTAACACTCTCCTGTATACACTATATCTGTCTGTCTGTCTGTCTGTCTGTCTATCTATCTATCTATACCTGCAAGGCACAATTCTTTGAGGATCTTTTTGTAGCTCTGTGTCTGTTCCAGCTTTCCAATATTTTTCCTCAGAACAGTACTTAAACGATGGGATGATTATTAAAGGTAAAGATTTAGTTCAATGTCTAACTTCAGAAGAGTCAAAAGCAATTAATGTCTTGGTAAGTGAGTTAAGGAACTGATTCAAGTTATCTCATAGTTGGCAGTATATGCAGAATGTTTATTAGCCTAAAGGCATATCACAAATAGTAGGAAGAAATGAGATAATGCTTTGCAGCGTTCAGCAGAAGTGTTACAGGAATTTTTGACTAGTGCATAGTCTCATCACAAAATGGATAGTATGGTGGACTTGTTCTGAACAGCCTGACTTGTATGGCCCCACAGCCTGGGAGTGTGATTTTTAGCACAAGCCCACTCACCTCGTTGTCCTGATGATTAATTTCACTAAGATTTGACTGCTGCAGAAGCACGTTCAGAAGCCTGCAGAAGCAATGACATAATCAGTGTTCTGTACTCCTGACTAAAGCTGAAAAAAATGACATATTTTGAGAAACAACACATGCAATGTCAAGAAAAATCAGTATTGGTGATGGCCATAGGTCAGAATCTTAGATCTGAGCATTGTCATACTCAAGAAGCAAATAGGACTTTATGGCTTTCTGTGACAAAAGGTGTTTAGACCTGGGAATTAAAAGCAGACCTATTAGGAAGAATTCATGCACTGATTGCCAAGCTAAAATCACAGTGTGTATACATACACATAGTGTGTAAACTATACATGTGTGCAGCTTTGGGTAGCTTAGCAATCATTGTCACCCTATTTATAAAGTTTTCAACAAGCAGAAATGCTAATTGCTAGTTTCTAAAAGTATTTTTCACTCTCCTTAACTCTTGGTGTAATGTGTTGTTTTGCGTGTGTTTGTGTGTATATGTGTACACGCACATACAAACCAACAGTATTTTACAAGGCCTCACAGTGTGCATGCTGGGATAGGGCCATTATTATGGTATGAAACATAGCACTGCTTTGGCTCACATTTTACAGAAGCCAGACTACAAACACTACCCTCTGGTGGAGGACACGGTTACATTAAAGTAAGTTACACGAAATATTATTCAAGTTCTATATTTTTAACACTGCATTGATTTTGCTTTTCTTTTCTGAAATCTCTGTATGTTTGGTGAAGATGGTTGTTTTTTATAATAGGATCCCAAGTGTTTGGATCATGTAGATGGGTGGACAATGGAAATGAAAAGGACCATCCTGTCACAGGCTACACAAAACCCAACAATGTAGATCCTAACATGGATGGTTCCTATGATTCTAGCAAAAGGAAAGAGATGCAACCTGCTCTAGTGGAAGATGTCCCTACCTAGGGGAGTTGGAACTTGATGATCTTTAAGGTCCCTTCCAACTCTAACCATTCTATGATTCTGTGATCCCATGCTATCCTTAGTAGATCCCTGGATAAGATTATAATGTGAATCGATGGCTCATCTGAAGATGTGGATTTGCTAGAAACCTTCAAAACATGGACATTTAATAGACCTACTGTTTTGCATGGAAATTTAAAGGTGATGAAATGTCAAGGAAGGAACTCTGATAAATGTACAGATAATGCACAGATAAATGTATACAAGTGTGCATTTATTCCCATGCATAGGAGAGTGAATGAAAATCTTTTGCTGCTTTTTATCAGGACGATCTTCATCAAGTTCCAGTATGTTTTCTGGTTTGAATTGTGTTCAGGTATGTGGATCAGATCATGTTGGGAGTGCTGCATGACAAATTTGTTCTTTCCTTTCCCTTTGAACTCCCCCCTCCCCCCACCCCCAGTAATAAATAATTCTGCAGGTGAAAAGCTTATTGACTGGTAACACCATCTTCAGGTGCCATAAGTCCAGACTAACTAGAATATCCCTCAAGGCTGAAGAGTGTGCAGACCCCAGGGCCCCGGTGCTTTGCCAGGACTTCAGATCCATTGGTCTATGGATACAAATACTTGTAGAAAAGGGATTTTACACCTCCTTTTCTGAATCACACAACCAAAGGCACAATGGAACTCTGGAAAGGATGACATTTTAGGATTGCTGTGATTAATTTGGTTAAAATTTGTAAAGGGGAAGAGAAATTTTGTGGTCATTGGTATAATGACTCAGAATCTCAGAAATTCTGTATCTGAGAAGAGATATGGGTAAAAATGGACTAGTTAGCAGAAAGGAAGTGAGATAACCATATGTTTGTGAAACTTATTTATCGCATAGTTTTATAATCTGATACAAGGTTCTGTAGTTTAGCTCCAGATACAATCAAAGAAATCAGTGTATCATAGAATCAGAGAATCATAGAATGGTTAGAGTTGGAAGGGACCTTAAAGATCATCAAGTGTATGTGAAAGAAATCTTATTCCTTAAGTGTAAATCTGTCAACAACAAACTTTGGCTCACCTATATCCTCAGGCAATTATGGCAACGTAAGTGCTACCACTGAAATATGTAGATATTCAGCCGTGCAGCTGAGATTTCTCTGATACCTACTCTTGAAGGCATAGACCAGGAAGTTCACAGATTCTCTTTCCATTTTTCCTCTTAGGCTCTGTGGAACCCACTGAAGCACATAAATCGATTATCAAATAAATACATAAACTGAACGGTCAATGTTTCTGTCTTTCCATGCACATGGCTCTGTAGTAGCAGGCTGCCAGCTTTCAAACTTTGCTGAAAAACTACTTTATTGCTGCCCACTGTAGATAGCGTTTTAGCAACCACATGGGATTCAAGACAGTGCTAATGTCTGTGATGGAAAAGCCTCCCTCTCAGTGCTCCAGACATGGGAGCAACCTAGTAAGAAGACAGAGGAAAAGGAATTGAGCAACTGTAAAATCCCATGCAGAGCAAAGGTCTGCCTGTATCCATAGAGAACGTGAAAATTGTTCAGGGAATGTTTGTGTGCTAGCAGTAAAGTAGATTAGTGCTCCCTTCAAGTAGCAGTGTGTGCAGCGTTGTACAAACATTGTCTTCTTTCCGTGGAGGCTTTGTTTAATGATAGTGACGCGTACTTTTGCAGAAACCTCAAATTATTCTCTCCAAGTGATGCATGAAAAGCAACGATAAATGGAAAATGAATAAAGCTGTTAAAATAGGCTGGAAAGCAAGATCAGCAGAAACACACAGAGGTCCGGGCTGGACAGATACAGACGGCAACAGCAGCAGAAACGTAGACTCAGTGGCTAAGTCACATGAAAATTTGGCATCTACTGAATGTTTTACCCACCTTTACCATCTTCCTATCCCTACAGACATGATTTACTTAGCAGTGTTTTTTTGAGTTAATTTATTCAGATGTACAATCAAAATTTGTTAAACCTCCCTGTTACGACAGGCAGGAATGAGACAAGGAGGGTATTTCTTAAGATTTCTTGGGAAGAAAATCTGCAGTTTTACTCCACCTTCAGTAAAAGTATTTAAAAATGAGCCAGCCCACCATACCTCTGCTTCCCTTTATAGCAGAGGTTCTCAGAGAGGTTGTAGTGTGGAAAACTTTTCTCACATTTGCCATGCTACTCAGAGGAGAAATCCAGAGAAGGGCCCCCTTGTAACGTTTCTTGTGGGGAGGTGGCAGAAAGGTAACTGTTTAGGGGAAACCCAGGGTTTCAACTTCTCTTTTTTTCCCCTTCTTCAGCTCTTGCAATCTTAAACCCAGCTTCTCACCTTACTTGGGGATATATCTTTGTCGCACAAGTGTTGTGCAACACTTTTCCTCCTCTCTACCTCCTTTGTGATAACCATTAAACAAAGGAGCAAGTCACAAGTGTATCTGTCACAGCGAATCTTCCTGACTTGGAAGGGGCTGGATAGCTTGTGTTGGTGACTACCTGTTGGGATTCACCCAGCAAATGCTGTTGGAGCCTGGGACATACCTCACATCAGGCTCTGCAGTTGCAGCGTGTAGTGGAAGCCTCCCATTTTTGTCAGGTATGTTCTGCTTGGCACCGTTTCTGAGCAGGCTGACACAGCCTTCCAGCCAGCCCTGGAAAAGAAATTAGAGCACGTCAAAGAGGAAAGTCAAATGCATCAGGCCAGACCTTTCTGTGGTTGTTCTGGAGTCTGTGTGTGAGCGTAGCTGTTTCTGCCAGCAGGGGAACCGGTCTTTTGTTTCCCAAAAATGTAGGGAAATGTGTCTCAGCATGGAGAGATGTTCCCCTATGGAGTTCAAGTCTCAAACTAGCGTCATTCCTTTCTGGGGTAAGATGTTTTCTTTACACTGTATTTTGGTTTTTCTGCAGCTTTGTCAAGTACTGACTGAATGAACAATGATTAAAAATCTGCCAATTCCCATATCACTAGCAAATGCTACACATATTCCTCCACGTGGCTTTAATTATGCTAGGTTGAACCAAGAACATGAGCACTTAATCTCATTTCCTTTATGAGATTTTAGCTGGGGTGGTGAATCAATAATAAAAAGCCTTAGAGTGTGGTTTTATAAACACTGTTGCAGAAGTTTGAATTAGTGACGATGTTAGACTAAAACCAGCACCAATATAGACGTGATGAATCAGTTCTTGGACTAAAATCTATTGATCACCTCAACAAAAGGCAACTAAGGAGTCAGGTTGTGACTGTATAAATCTTTCAGCATATACTTAAGTCCCAGGGAAATCAAGCATGTGTTTAAATGTTGCTAAAACCTCCACAACCAGTCGATAAAGACCATTCCCTCCTGCATGAGCTCTGTCAGATTGGCATTACCAGCATTTATTGGAAAAAGGTGTGGAACAATGGCATCATAACATCCCTGTGGCAGCTCCTGGTGGAGTTACAAGACCACCAAATTCTGCGTGTGATTGTGACTGTGGAGTTCTGCTGAATTCAGTTCTTTGACAGACATCACAGCCAAATGCACTCTAGACCTCTGATTATATCCACTACAAAAACAGAAACGGAAACTTCGAAGCCTGGGTGGTTTAAATCTTTTCCAGTCACTTCTTTTTTTCCAAAGAATACTTTTTCCCCTCTGGGAAAAGAGGAAGGAAAAAAGGAGCGTGACACCAATTATGGGATTTTTAAAATTATCTGGCAGAGGAAATGTTTATTCTCAAGTAAGCTGAGTCTGCTCCTTGCAATGAATGAGATTGCCAGTTTTACCATTTTCTACACTTATTTCCTAGCTGAATATTGTATAGTTGAGCAGAAGCATTGTTTTTGTCTTGAATTTGCAGGAAGAAATTAGATGCAAGGGATGTGATTTAATTAGGCTGCCACTGTATCTGTTTAAGTGAACTGGCCGACATCCAGCCATAACTCATACTATGCAGCACGGGTGAACATTCCTTCCTCCTTTCTGTCCAACTAAGAACGGAAGCCCATAGTCAACCCATCTGCCCAACTAGCTTGGTTTCCATCCTCTCTCTGTACCCTGAATTCATGCCAACAAGGAGTAAAACATGTAGGAGAAGAGGACCATCCTTGTGTGCTTCAGACAGAGCACCACATCTCCTTTCCCAGACTTCTTCTGGGTATAAAGGTTGGATGTCTGTCCCTGCTGTCATTTGCACTTGGGTAGATCGAGGGATTGGATCATCTGAGTATCTGCACTGACTCCTGCAGCACCTTGAACTTAAGTTGCTAACCTGGCCATCTGAGGTCCACCACTATAGTCAAAAAAAGCAATGCCCTGGCTCACATGATGTGCAGGAAAACATGGCTGCTGGCTACCAGAACCTGAGATAGAAATGCCCTCTCTGGAGCATAAAAATTGGATACTGACAGTGGAAGGGGAGAAGTTAATCTGCATATTAAGAACAAGAAGGGACTTTCCAGTGCACAGAAACAAATGGCTTTCCCCACTGAGGACCCTGGATGTGGTGAGATCCCCATACCGTGCACTGATTTTACAACCCAAAAGATAAAGGACACTCTAACAATAGTCCTGATCCTTTTCTAATTATCATTGCTTCCAGCTTTGCATTACAGTAAAGTTTACAACTTCACTGCTGTCTAGAACCATGTGTGTCATACTTTTTTTCTTTCTGTAGTATAAATAAATTCTATTTGGTCTGCATATTTACTCCTTTCAATCCACCTATCTTTATGTCCTTCTCCCCCAAGTCTTGGTACCAGATAAGTTGCCAGAGATAAACTGGTACGTCCACAAGCATCTTGAGTATTAATATTGGCTCCCATCTTCAACAGAAGCTTCACTGTATCAACCTGGCGTCCTGACACAGCATGCATCAAAGGTGTGCAACCTGGAGAAGAAAGCCAAATGTTCTTTTACAATTTTTATTTTTGTCAAAGGCATAAGATAGAGATATTTTCTTATTTGCTAATGTTAGCACTGGCAAATTAACAAATCCTTTCTCTGACTACTGGCCAACAGTTGTACTCAGCTTTTTGCAGGCAGGAAGGAACTGTTATGCCAGCTACTGACCACAGATGAGCACATGGCTCATCATACCACAAAGAGCATGGCTTCATTAGCAAAAGCCTTGCCGAATTAACTCCACTTCTGGATGTAAAAGTGTTTTTCTGTTGACCAGCTCCCAGTACAAACTGTTGGCTTTGAAGGCCATCTTGAAGGCTGATATTCTTCAGAATGACTAGTATCCAGATGGTGCTTGTTAATTTTCTCAAACACTGGCTTCATTCTGTCTCTGTATATTCATCATATGATTTATGAAATAAAGCCCTATCCCATGCAAAGGTGTATGAATGTGATTTGATGCTTTATGTAGACAACTTATTTTAAAGACCGGATTTGCTCTAGGATATTTTATTTTGTGTTGTCATGAGAATTTATTTTATATTCTGCAAACAATTTCTCTGCTGGAAAAACCCTGAAATCTACATTCAAACCCAATACTCAAATTTAATCATGAAATATTATATTTTTTAATTGCTTCCTCTTCTTTCCATTCCATTAACTGCTGAATAACAGCAAGAGATTTTCCTGCAGAATACGACAAAGCAATTTAAAATGACTAAGCTGGGAATAAACATGAGTATTAGAAGCTGTTACACTTCTAGAGACTTCAGACATAACTGAAAAATAATTATTCCCAGCAGATTCAATGACCTTGCACTCTACTCAACCTGAGGTTATACAGACTCTGCCATATGTGCCATATGTTTTGTCTTGCAAGGCTGGTCTTTAGTTACATTTGTATGTAGAGCCTAGTAAACAATCTTATTCCGGAGCTGAAATACTTCCGTTTGCTGATCAATCTGTCTCCGCCCACTGCCCACTAAAGATCAGGACCAGGAGCATTTTAGCGTGGTCAAACATTTTCCTTCTGACCGATAGATGTTTGGTCCCTCTGACCAATAGACAACAGTTAGGATGTCTGGTTTAAAGTATGGGAAAAACCAGTAGTTTGGTAAAAGCTGGTAAAGATTAGAACAGACAATGTTCATATGGACCCTTTAAAATAAACTGCAATAGAAAAAAGTTCTGAATAAGCAAAGTCTTCCTAGGGAAAAGCTTCCAGAGATCACTTGGTCTAGATGGGCAATAGACACATACAAAACCCAGCCAATGGACTGGATTACAATTACTTCATAATAGCATTAAATAGTAACTTGAGCACAAAATAAGAAGGAGGAGAGTCTCACAAATGAAACAGATTATTTAGATCCTTGCACATTGTACAACCAACACTTTGGCAAAAAATTACATGACAAAATAATTCAAACAGTGTCTCTATACATACTTCTTAAGTGCTAAAGACTGGAACCTTCTACTCTAGACATGTGCAGAATGTATAGCATTTGGCTATGATAAAAAATATTCTCTTTCCTTCCCTGATGTGACAACAATTTCTCAGCATCTCCCTAAATAAGATAGACTAGATTCAAGATAAAGTACTGTCTGATTATACCAAAACAACTTATTTGTATCCATATAAAATTCTTTACAAAAAATTGCAGGGGGAAAGAAATATCTAAACACAAGCATTTCCAGTGGATGTTCCAAAGAATAACTCAAATTTCCCATATTCTGCTACTAAATATAATTTGCTGAACACAAAAATCAGGATAAAAATTGGAAAATTTAATTGCAAGCAGAAGTAACTGATCCCATGAGAACAAGCTCAACCTTCATTTACCATCACTGTCACAGCACTCCAGGATGGAAGGATCTTCTCGAATCACGGCAGTTAGTGTGTTCACATCACCATTAGCTGCTGCTTGATAAACGACAGTCAAGTCAATCTCTTCTGCTGCATCACCTGCAGGGGAGGAGTTTGTCCATGAGTAATCAGGGAACAAGTACAAATGATTAACAGTGAAAATAGTGACACTTACTTCACTGAGTTTTTATGACTTTATAACTTGAGTTGGAATAAAGTGTATCTAAACAACACTGTGGTTTCTTTTAGTCATCAGAAACTTGTTTTTCATTGTAATTTCTTCCAAAAATTATCAGACATAGACACCGACAGGACAAAAGAAAGCTTCTGGAAAGTTTTCACCTCCTATAAGAAATCATACTAACATTAATGTAACATGACTTGAGAAACAATGAAGTAATATCTGAACTAGCTCATAATACTGCTGGCTACACTTTCATGAGATAGGATGAAATTAGGACACAGGTGATTGCAGTTTCAGTGTTATCCATGCACCAGCCAGAAGATTGAGGCTTTTCACTTCCTTTCCCTGTGCGTTTAGGGTAATTCTCTTCTCAGAACAGTGAACTTCTGGCAACAACTGTTTGTGTTAATAATTCCTGCAAATAGGAAAGGCAGACAATTGCTTGGAATCCAGGAGAGGTTTGGGTTTTTTGGCAATTACAAGTATGAAGTATTATTTAAAGCACATAACTTGTAGGACCTGTTCTGGAACACTCCTCAGATTTTGTTTCTGCAGAAATTGATCCAATGATTTTCTCTCTGCTTCTTTGCTTGTAGCTTCCTTCCAGACTCATCATCCCATGCTCCACATGCCCACACTTTCTTTAGTTTCAAGTGGATTATTAACCTGTCAACTCCAGGAGTCAAAAGAATCAATTTTTTTGGTGCAGGGTCAAATCTGATATAATGGTAAAAATATGTATTGTTGGTCAGCCACTGGCTCACTTTTAATTTTCTGATCTCTCTTAACTCAGGAAGTTCACATGTAGTGAGCTCTGCTGTTCGCTGTGGTTGAAGGTCAGAGCCACAGAGCATAACGCTGTCCAGCCACTGCACTACTGTGCTGCAGGAGAAAGTAAAGCTCTCACTTAAATCACACTAGAAAGTCAATCAAAACAGAGACAGACTATGTGACTAGTGAGTTATCCTTACTGTCGTGTCTTCTGGAGTAGGATAATTATGTAAACTGTGCAGAAAAACAGGACATGGTTTCAAGACAATTTGAAAAGTTAGTAAAAAGTCTTTTTGATAATCAGATAATACTGTATTATTAACACATTTTTATAAACTACATTTTAAATGTTGTCATAGATATTTTTGAGTCATAAAAGATCTTTAAGCATAATTTTAAACTATTAACCACATTATTCACATTGTGATCAGATATTGCTGCAGCTGAACCTGCATGAGCTCCATGCTTGGGTTTACAGTCCAGTGTAATTCCTCACACGTGATCCTCTCTCTCTGGAATGCAATCATCACTCTCAACTTCAAAACTTGGCTGCCATGGAAACATAATCAGCGCTTGCCCTGGGAAAGGTTAGTCTGTCAAAGCTGGAACCCTGGTTGTGGGCTTGGGAAAACTAGGCCAGTGCACAGCTTCTCTCTCCATCACTACTTAACTGAAAATAATATAATGCCTTTTTTTTTCCCTTCTAGCTGCTCTTTGAAATTAAACATGATAAAATCTGCAAATTAAAAATGTTGATTTTTATTCCGTTGGGGAGTCTAATGTTTATTTGGTTCAGAAGCTTTGACTTGCATGCTTGGGAGGTCAGGAGAGACAAAGAGTCATTGCCTCTGGAGAGTCATCACCAGCGACTAGTATATGAGAAAAGAAGCGGCTTTACCACGGAGCACATTAATCAGATTTTCTTGTCATGCCAGATCTGCAGACTGCTCTCACAGTCGGTAAACTCAGCAAGAACGTGTTAATAACAAGCTCAGGTCCAGGCCAGTCCCTCACTCAAACAAGGATGTAGCATGGGCTGATTGGAAGGAGAGGAGACAAAGCAGAGCTTCATCGCCTGTGTGGCTCCTCTTGGCTAGTCTCTGGAGATACAGAGGATGTGCCAGCCACACGCACTGATGCAGCTCCTCTCACAGCTGCATGTGGTGGTTATTGTGTGGGGATGGTACAGTGAAGATGCTGCTGGCACTGGGAAAGAAACCATCAGACATACTGAGACAGACAATGGATCAAAGAGGCCTTCACCTCCTTTTATGCATTATACATAGAAATTTTGCTGCTTAGCCTTGTAAGTGCTGTTAAATTTTCCAGTTATGATTCAGGAGCACAGCCACCCTGCCACAAAAAGAAAGCCACCATCTCCTGGGAAGAGCAATTGCTTACTGAAGTGCAGTATGGCAGGAAGATGAGAACACGGATGCACACTTGCATAGGGGTCCCTAGCTCCCTCTGCCCTTTTTCACTCACTAAACACCTTCTCCCTGTGCTTCTGCTTGTGTTGTACTGAATATGTTTTTTCCCAGGGTAATTATCGTCCTGTATGAGGAGAGGAAATAAAACTCTGAATGAATGGATGAATGAACAAAGAAGTTTTCCTGATGCCTGCTCTTGCGGAACACATGCCCCAGTCCTGTTAAAGGACGGTGGCATCAAGGCACATTCAATATTCACGCTTCCCCACCCATGAGTCTTAGCTGTCAGAACAAGCAAGGCAGGTGGACCAGGCTGTCATCCTGCTGGCAAGGCAGAATGGGTCAGGAGAACATGATGAGCACCCGTACTGTGCATCTGACTCAAAGCAGACTGGCACTAATTCAAATTCTGTAGTGTGTCACAATTTCAAGTGGGATGTCTTTAACATGATGTGTGTGGCTTTGTGTGGAGGGTGAAGAGGAAGGTGGATACATGGTCTCCTGATGCTTCACATGACAGGTAGCAGGGAGTGCCAGGAGAACTTGGATGTTGTTTGTATTTGATGCACTTGGCTCTGGGTGACACAATATCTCCCATTTCATCTTCCTCCAGCTTATCCTGTCAAGTAATGAGGGGCATGGGTGCAAAACTTGTAGGCCATTTCTTTTTGCAGACACCTTCCTGGGCAGAAGAGGAATGGTTCAGAGAGTGGATGTTTTGCAGAAGGTGACAGTGAGGTAATGAACGCCTGTGTCCCTGTCTGTGAGCTTACCCTTCTGGGTAGCTCGGCTGTGGCTGGCGCACCACCACCACAGTGGATAAAGGGATTGTGAACAGCCAAGTGCCTGACCCTTCATCTTCAAAGGTGTTAGCGTTACTTCATTTATTATCTAAAAGTTCAGTAAATGCCAGTGAGTACTGGTTCCTTCTCAGATACATTTCACATTTTATTTTGGAAAAATGCTGTGCTCCTGGTTAAAGAAAGCTGTCAGCTTCAGGATGGCAGAAGGTCCAACTAAGAGCCTGCATATGGAGCAAGGGGAGGGGGAAACTGCAGTCTGGCACAATGGTGGTCTAGAAAGGCCTGGAATACTCTTATTGAGCAAAGACCAAAGGATTTACGAGTTTGTGACATCTTTTGTAGATAAAATCAGAAAGAATAAAAATTAAAAGCCAATCTGCCTTAAATAAGCTACAGTGTTTTAAAAGCACATAATTTCTTTAAGGAAAAGTAATCAATTTTAGGTTGAAAAAGAGGGTACATAAAGAAACAGGCAGAATTATCACAGTGTTCAGAGCAATGAAATTCCATGGCTTGTGACATTAACTCTTTGACTCTTCGGTGAAGAATGCATGTTTTAGATGATTTGCAGTGTTGAGTTATGTGTTACAAAGGGCATGTTAGAACTATGCAAGTGCATGCTTTCTCCTCCATTGGATTTCTAAGGTCTAAATAAATTTGCTGCAGCTTAGGGTAAGTAATCTTGACAATGACTGATTTAGACCTTGCTAAACACTAAGTTTTGAAAGCTGAAGGCTGGACAATAGGATAATTTATATTCATTGAGAAGAAGAAATATTTACGTATATAATTTACTCCCCTCTTTCCTATGAACCCTCTTGTCTCCACCAGTGGCCAAACGCTTAATGGGATTTCCCACAGTTTGTCAGCAGGACACAATACCAGGCAGTTTATTTGATTTCAGCGTGTCAGTGTCAGGGGTCAGTGGGAGGTGGATGAGTGCAGCTTTTGGAAATTGTAACTTGGTCTCTGGTGTTATGGATGTATTGGTTGCTGTTATAGTAATAACTGCTCTTCTCTGTGAAGGTACCAGCCCAGGCCTCTGTCTAGCTTCTCTGTTTAAATGGTAAATTTGAAGGTACTGCACACATTGAGATGGCACCAAGCAGTATTAGGAGGAGAGAGATTTCCAATGTTGTTGGTGTCCTGCTGGTGACCCACGTGGCTACTGTTGTTACTACTGTTAAGTATTATAAGATATTAATTAGCAGTACCATAGATAGTGTTGCAAAGAGGCAGTATGATTTTTTCAGCCTGGAATGGTGTTTTTCTGGTCTGTAGCTGGGATAGTTTTCTGATGTGTGGCATGGAGAAAAGTTTTGTAGGGGGGGTTGGATTATTCTATTGGACCAACAGGTACTGATCTGTTGTCTTTGACAGTCTGTATTCTTCCACTGTTATGAACTGGTCCAATGAAAGATACTCCTCCTTGCAAAAAAACCCTCCACCTGCTTAGATCAGTAATGTACCAAGACATTAACATGCTCTTTAGGTAAAATTCACCATACACTGTAGATTTTAAGTAGAGCTTTCTTTGCATGATAACTAATGGGTTCAGTGTTCCATTACTGTGGGTTGTCTGCTCCAGCACTCCTTCTGCCTCCCACATGGCTAGCAGGAAAGGCAAACAGTAAGACACAAATCATCATGAGCCAGCATTCCTGCAGTGGTGGTGGAGGGGAGATGATGGATTTATCTGGAGGGGACCCTCTTGCAGGGGAGGTGCTGTGAGTGGATTGTGACGCGGGGCTGGAGGTGCCAGACAGGAATAAGGATAGATCAGTCTGGGGAGTGGCCTGGTAGGAAGAGGCGCTGCAGATTAGGATCAAGGGGAGGTACCAGGCAGGTGTTGCCTCCCAACTCTTTCTATCCAGATAAGGAGGTTTGACTGAATGGTCTCCTGCATTGCTGTCTGCCTCCTTATCCACCTGGAGACTTGACTTCTCCTTCCACAGCTCTAGTCTTGTTCCAGTCTCATTCCTAGCAGCACTTCCACCATTCCCCTGGCAGCCATCCCCATGGCTCTGAGTGTGCAGGATTTCCCCTTTCCCTCCCTAGCCTGAGCACTGCTGAGTTGGCATGTGGCAGAGAGTATACTCGTCGTACCTGCAGAAGAGGAGCTTGAGAACTGCTAATTGAAACTGCAGAAGCCCTAGTCAGCTCCACATCTCTGCTCTATTGGAGAAGATGCTCCTTTTGTCATTCAGACATGACCTAGAAGCACCTGTCTCTATTCCTGCAGTACAGATTCCCCCTTCTCCTATTGCATTTCCCTTCCTCTTTTATCTTTGCTGGTAGTGTTTTTTTCTGTTGTCACTCAGTTTTGTTTGATGGCTTCCCACTCTTCCCTGTCTGCTCTGGGTGGGGTCCTGGCCAGGCTGTGTGTACCAGGGCTCTCAAGACTTGCTTCAGGCTTTGAGCACTACTGTGGCTGAGAGGCAGCCCTAAGTCCACTCCTTTGTATGGGCTGAATTAACTTTGGGTTCACCAAAGAAGTGTTGGTAAGCACAAAAACACAACCTGTGGGACCTGCCCACCCAAAAACCACCATGTCTGTCTTCCTCCCACCCTTCATCATTTTTCTGCAGCTAGCAACCTCTTGGTGGGACCAGCACAGCCATGTCAGCTTGGACACTTTGCAGATGTGCACTGTAAACTGTGGCCACTGCACACAAATTATTTGGCAAGCTGACTTCAAGAGAAATTTGTTGCAACAAGGATAATCAAACAATGACAGCTTCCTGCTTTGTGAACGGAAAAGGAATGCCACCACATTCCTCATAGCAGATTAAGCAGTAAGACATAAAAGCTTGTATTGGCAAATAAAGACATGAAATTCAACCATTTAACCTAAAAACAGACAACAAAGAGACATTTTCATTTCCATAGCAACCTCGCCATGTAGAAAATCTTCATGTTGGGGCTTTTAATGATATCTTAAATTCACAATTATGGCATTGCTTGCCTATACAGCCAAGATTTGCTGAAGCAAAGCCAATTACTTGTCAGCTTCTAGTCTTTTTAATGCATACAAACTAGTAGACTTATGAAAATGAGCTTTTCTTAAATTTTTACTCCATTTTAAACTGCTTTGTTTGCTAATATTGCAATTGTTTTTGTATATATAAGTATCCACAAGAGGACCAATATATAATATAAGCAAACAAACATACAAAAATCTCTCAATCTAAGCATAAGAGCAATCAGATCCTGTTGCTGTTCTGTTAAAAAAATTATTTAAAAAAATCACTGTAGCAATAGGCTTAAATATCTATGTCTAAAACTGATGTAAGAAATTCCTTCATGTGTAACCAGAACAAATCTCTACGAGACCTGATCTTTTCCAAAAATTATTGTTATTCATTCTGCCAAGTAATCTCAGTACATTTGCATGGGAGGCATGGAAGAACCAGAGGATTTTGGAATTAGTAGCAGGTGACTTACCTTTATGCTGATCAAACACTGATGAGGAACTGAAATCCATTGTGATCTATCTCATTATTTACAACCAGACCACATAAATACCATCTCCAGGGTTTTCAGGGAAGAATCTCATATATTACAGTAAACAATGCAATGATAGCTGTCCCCAGTCGTCTTGTCAGAGAATTAAAGTCGCTTTACGGCTGCAGGTTGTTGTCAAGGCAAGGACATTATCACTAGCCCGATGGGAACTGTGTATTCTGTTTGCTATGGACCCTCTTAAAATGACATCCCCGGGAGCTTAACTGAGCTCCTGAGAAACCTCTGAGCTTCAGTGAGTGAAGCTGCTTCAGAGCAGCTCTGAGAGATGCTGCAGCTCGCTCAGCCTCAGCAGCCGAGCTCTGCCCCTTGACAAACAAGCCTCGGAGGGCGAGTGGGACTTGGCTGGCAGACGGAGCATGTGCAAAG
>VXBW01001771.1:169269-199224 GCA_013400375.1 Thinocorus orbignyianus
TTTTTTTTTTTTTTTTTTTTTTTAATGTGTTTGCCCGCATTTGCCTGTGCAACAATGTTTGACTGTATGTGGTATGGTTAACTCTCCTTCTCCCTCTAACTATTGTTCATTAGGTGAACTCAAAAGTTGTGGTGAGACCACAGAGAATGGTCAAAACAGCTATTAAAATGCGATGTAACTGTTATTTACTGTGGGTGCAGAGCGGGGCTGAGGACTGGAGACTGAGAGATCATTGATGCTTACAGCTGACAGGACGTGCTCTGTGCCACACTGCCATCCTGAGTGTAGACTCAGCTCAGCTATCTGCTCTTCTGCCCCTGTAGGGGACATTGGCAGGTGGGCAAGGGTTCTGCATCCATTTTCACCCTGACAGAATCAGTACTTCGGAGGAAGGATGATCTCCTGCCTTTGCAAGCTCCTGGAGGGGCAGTGACCCCATCTTTCAGGAGCACTGCCAGCAGCCAGCACCACAGAGACAGCAGCTCCAGGGGTCAAGTGTTTCCCTCCTTTCTTCTCTGGTGTATCACAAGCCTGAATGTTTACACCCTCAGTGTTGCACAGCAAGCATGTAATCTAGTGAACGGAAGTAAAAATGAATGAAGGGATAGCATCAACCTTCATTTTCCATTTGTAATGGAATCCAGTAATAATAACTTGGTTATAAAGTACTTCAGGTACCTCACTCTATATTAACTAACTCCTGACTACATTCAGACCTCTATCCTCAACCTTGGGAGTGTTAGCACCAACCTCAAATGTGCGCAGAAGTCAGACCTCTAGCTAGGCAGAAGGATTCAGCTGTGCTCTGTGGTAGGTACTGAGCAGGGGTCCATGCAAAAGATCAAAATCTCTGGTAAAACATCAACAGATAAACAGTGGCTAGAGAAGGGAGAATAAAGCCACAGCTATATCTCAGAGGTTCCCACGTGAGTGAGGGTCTGTTCTACTCTGGTCCCTGCTTTATAATGTCAAATGTATCCTCTGCTAAGTCAATAGACTTTTTGCCCTTCACTTCAATGGGATCAGGGCATCTGCCATGGTACAATTTGTTGGGATATCACCAACATCATGTAAGACACACAGTAACAAGCTAATCACACTTCAGAGTTCACTTTGTAATTAGAGTAGGGCTTCAAACACTGGTTTTAGGAATATTGTTTTCCCAAATGACAATCTGCTTGTAATTCACTAAACCAAATTTAAATTTTTTCTCAGACTGATTGTTGTCCACACTTCAGAAGAAGTGAGAAGTCTCCCACTGAGTTTATCATCCTTACTGTGCCGTGGTTGCCTCTTGTTACCTTCCAAAGACTTCCTCCTGTTACATTTTCAGGTCTAAAACTCCATGGTGTAAGGCTGGTTTGAAGAACCTGGTGGAGTAGGCAGGCCAGATGTGCACATGGAGGAGCAGATGGGGTGGGTGTCGTGATCTGCCAAATCAGAAGAGTCAATGTGCAGGCGTGTCTATCCTGGATACACATCCCTGTTGGAGACACCAGGGATCTGTCAGGTCATGTCTTGTTCACAGTATCACACTGGTAAAGAAAAATTTACATGCAAACTCTCAGTTTTTTAAAATTCTGCTACTGTTTGTTCTAGAGGATAATATAATGAAAAAATGAACTGTCTGTTCACCTAGCCTGGTAAACACAATGTCTAAATAGCACCCACCAGCAGCTGTCTGGATACCTGCAGGACAAGCATGTATTGATATTTCCTCTGAGCACACCCCTAGTCTGCAGCCTTTCTCAGGTGGTGGCCTGCAGGGTGAAGAGTCTCTAAGGCTGTCCTGCCATTCTGCAGAATTCCAGTAGATGGTGGGGTGGGATCAGCGCTTTGAACCAGCTGAAGAGGCTGTAAAGACGAAGTAAAGATGCTGCATTGTTTTTCTACTAAATCCTTTTAAGAGGGGAAAAAAGTTCATTTGTGGGAAACTGGTAATCTCTGTCATTATGTAGTGCATTAAGAATGCTTGCAAATTAATGAAGTCCCATTTCAGATATCAAGTAACAGTGCAGAGCATGACTAATCATCTATGAATGGTAAGCTTTGAGAGCCTTGCTGTAAACCTTTGTGATAGTAAATTTGCATTGGTAAAATGCAGGAAAAGCTCAACACGCATTTTTACCTCATTTACTCCCAAATGCTCTATCTTAAACAAGAAAAGTCAGTCATTTAAAGGTAGATAACAAATGAGGGGGTGGGCTGAAAACAGTATCAAGAGGGTTGGATCAAGAAGACAAAAGAGACCGACTGGTGTATCTCTGGATAGTTAAAAAGTGAAAGGTCAAAGTCATCCCTTGGGGCACTGAAGCAGGAGGAGCTGCCTTCTTCTTCACCAGTGGATGAGCCATTTATACATTGGGAATACCAGTTTCTGTGCCACTGACTCACTGGGGCGGCAAGGTCAACTCTGTGTACTGGATTTGGAGTAATAGCACCCGATGGATATGTATATGTCTTTTCAAAGTTATTTACACCATTCTGCTTTTGTGTGTTTCCTGTACTGCTTTTCCTACAGGACACACAAAACCAGGCTAGTGAGAGTGTCAGCTGCTCTGGGAGTGCTACCTGCCACAGCAGTAGTTGTGTTTGGATTCTGCAATGGGACATGTGGGTGACACTGGCAGTGTAGCTAATCTGAACAGGCACAACTAAACAGACAACAGGAAATTCGGGGGAGAAGTAAATTCTTAGAGGATCTGCTAAAAAAGAAACTAGTTTACCACCTACTTCCAAGCGCTTTTGTATTACATGTATTACATCAAGTCTAATTAGCTCTCATTGTAGAAATAACAGGACTCTATTTATTGTGTTATAAGATTGTTATATCACACAAATCTCCTCTGCTCCTTATTAATGTTTGCAATGTACTGATACCAGCCCAACATGCTCCCCATTTTTTCTGCACCAAGCCATGGTATCATGCACCTTCTTTCTAGTCTTGTTTCTTCAAATCTTCCTCTGCCTTTTAATGCAGAAATCAGATGATAATAAAAAGATTAAATCCCACACCTGTATCTTTATGTTGTGTTCTTTCTAACTATTTCACTTTCATATGACAGTAAGTGTTTCTGTGCTAGAGTAAGTGCGTGTCTTTGGGATGCTGGCCTCTCCTGTCTGACCTCTGAAAACCCAGAAATTGCTTACAACCCTCACTCTGACATCTTCCCACCTAGCTGTGGAGGTAACATGCTTCAGGTAAGCTGTCTGGCACAGTGAGAAAGTTGTCAAGGCACAGCTACAGTTAGTGCCAAATCAGATTTATACACAAGAAAAGTAAAGTGATTGCTGGAAAACACAGTAACAGGAACAAAAGCTTTTTGACAGGGCCACCTTCCAATGGCAGATGTCATTACAAAGGTGAGCATAAGAATTTACACAGTGTCAGGAGAATAACTTCTTGCTTCCTTCATTCACATCTTGTTACTGTCTTATGCAATTTTTCTATTCACAACTACAACCTGGAACCAGTTTACTTTTTCAGCTGCTGATCATTTTCCTGCTGTATATCAATGCTAGCATGTGCAAAGTTAGGCACAACGCAGTGACACACGCCAGGCTGTTACTTGTGCAGTCTTACCAATAGCCAGGGTAGTCCAGATGTAAACAGGTAAACAACAGGTAAATAACGCAGCTGCATAATATTGCATCAAAAGCTGCTCCTCTGACCCTCTTCAGTGTGATTGCTGTGAGGTGTGTAGTATGGAGTGAATGAACAGATGATTTCTGTCTTTTTTGTGTTTTGGGTAACTGAAGGTATGTGCCCACCAAAGTCTTTGGTTAGCGATATATTACATGTCCTTGCCAAGGTGTGTTGAAGCCCCACACATGAGAGAAAAATAAAAAAAATAAAAAAAAAAAGGTGTCTGCAACATGCAAACTGCAAATTGTGGCACAAAGAATTTAGTCCCGCATTCTGTGCATAGCTGGGACTCCTGTTGATATCTCATCCCAGATTATGAGCTTTGCTTCAGGTTTACAAGGTGACAAGTGCATTAGTAGTAATGGAGCACTCAGGCCTGTGGTGTGGTATTTTTATACTTACAAACAAGTGTTAATTTAACTGTGTACCAGTGAAACTCAAACAAAAATGCAAACATTTAACTGATTTCTCAATATATGTAGTGCATTCTCTGTGAGAATTTGAAGTTAAGCAGGTGAATAGGTCAAGCACCAGAGGTAGGTTCAAAAGAAAGCCAAGCACACTGAGTGAAATGTTACCCTTCTGAAGACTTAGAGCTGCTGAGGGTGCTTCAAATCTGCAACCTGGCAGGATTCTGGATGGCAGCAGCATTTATTGTTGCATTGATGTAGCCAGGATAGTTCCCAGTCTTGGAAGACTTATGGACGCCCCCTTGTAACTGCTGTAATTATTGTGAAATTAGGGTGCTACAGGAAAGGTCACACAAGCACTGTGCTCCCATGGTGTCATGCAGGGCTGAAACCCAACCTGAAGCTCTCTGGAGGTCCCACAATTTTCTAGTCTACCTAGACAAGGCATTAAAAAGGTTAGGGAAAGTCCCAGAGGTGAAGTACACTGTAGAGGTTACTTGGAAGGCTGGAGCAGGGTCGCACACCCAACTAGCAGTCCTGGGACTAGCAAAGGACTTCCAAACGACCATGGCATGCTAGTGCTGGGTCACACAATACCCTGGCTGTGGGAGTAAGGATGGCCTTACTGGAAGTTGGAAGAGTCTTGTATTCTTCTGAAGTCTGCTTTCATAGGATCTGCTGTTCCAGTTTACTGGAAATAATAATATTGTAATAATACTCATTGGTTATTCATAGAAAACAAAAGATTTGTACACAGAATTGATGTGGTTTCAAATGCTTGAGTGAATGTTTGCAGAAGGGCTGTTACAAAATTCGCTCATTTCTTACTGTCTCTAGAATCAGCGTGCAACAGAAATGTAGAAAACATATTTTGGTGATGACAAGTGGCTTTTATATGAAGTAATTTTTGAACTTCGGAGGACCTTTCCTGAAATTACAAAACCATCCAAGTGGGTCAAAGTGTGGCCTTGAACTACATGGATACTTTAACTGGCAAGAGAAACTGGAAGCTCTTTGGGACTACTTGAAAACTCTGTGTTTGTTTATTCTGTATATGGTGGACAGACACGAACTCATTCAATTTGTGCTCCGAAACAAAGACAAGGCTGGTTTGTTAGATCAAGCCCAGCATCGTACTAATATAGTCACACATTTTTCAGCTTGGAGTATCTGTTGTCAAAAGAAGTGTGTCCAGCAGGTCAAGGGAGGTGATTCTGCCCCTCTGCTCTGCTCCCATGAGACCCCACCTGGAGTACCATTGGAGTGAGTCCAGAAGAGGGCCACAAAGTCAATCAGAGGGCTGGAGCACCTCTCCATTGAAGACAGGTTGAGAAAACTGGAGTTGTTCAGCCTGGAGAAGGCTCCAGGAAGACCTTATAGTGGCCTTCCAGTACCTAAAGACCAGGCTGGATGAGCCATTGAGCAACCTGGTTGAATGGGAGGTGTCTCTAATCATGGCAGGAGAGTTGGAACTTGATCTTTAAGGTCCCTTCCTACCTGAAACATGCCATGATTATATGATTCTGTCTGCAGGAATAGGAATGCAAGAGCAGATGAGAGGAGGAGCTGAGGGTACTTCAAACAACCACAGTTGGATGGGATGCAGCACCCACACAAGGTGCTACCTGTCCCAGGGTATAGCACAGAGCTCTGTGTGGTGTGAAGTTTTCTGTGCCACAACAGGCTATAGAAAAAACCCCACAGCTTCTTTCTCACCCTGTGGAGCTCACACTAGGTATGCCTACCCAAAGGTGAAACAAGCACAGACAATCCTGGCAAAATTGCCCCACTTCAAATATATTCAGAGAGAGAGAAATGTTTTTCAGTCTGGTTAGGCAGGTTTAAAGTAAAAAAAGTCCTGGAAAAGAGTGAAAATAGGTATTAGCTAAGCAAAAGGTGAAGATGCACAGCTTCTTTGGAGGTGTCTTTGCCTCAGTGGGCTGAGAATATAGTTTTCATGGCAGAAGCAGTCAGTGATGGCAATTATGTTTTCAGGCCCAGTCTGGCCTAGGCCAGCTGGTGGCTGCGGGCACACTGGCAGCCCTCTGGTGTCAGGGACACTCCATGCCACGTGGCTGTGAAGCTGCCCCAAGGCAAGTGCAGCCTCTCAGCCAGTCGGGGCATCCAGCAAGCTCCCAGCCAGCTCCTGTGCCTCCAGGCTTGCCCTTATCCTTAGTGTCAGCCTGGGGCTGTGCTGAAGCGTGACTTTTTGCATGAAGAGGCTGTTGAATCACATGTGTTTGTATGCTTGCACAAACTTTTTACCTATCTGACCTACCTACAGCATGTTCAGGACAGGAGGAGAGTATATTAGAGAAAAATGAGCATTGCTTACATCCCCATTAATTCTGTTTTTCCTGACTATCAGGCTATGTCCCTCTTGTTTTGGATGCCTGCTTGCTCCTGCTGTGCTTGCTGCCGACCTGCAGATGGGACAAAGAGACAAGAGCAAGTCCTCAACCTGCCCTTGCCACCTCCAAGCACCTGCTGGGATCAGCCTGGTTTCACCCAGCCACCTTTGGGCAGTGCTGGGGTATCCAGCAGCAGAATGACAAAAAGGCAATTTACAGACCGATCCCTTCATACCTCATAGATGCTGCAAAGCAATTGAACAACCTTGAAAAAAACATGTGCGAGACTAAATACAGTTTTGTGATTTTTGCTGTCTGACTGACTAATGGCAGAAGTGTTTTGAAGTTCTTTCAGTATGTTTCTGCTCTTGAATTATTTTGAAATTATGGAACTTTCTTGTGATGTTTAGCTTCTTCTTTCCTAACTGGAGTCACTTTGGCAGCCCGTAAGTCCTAAGCTATCTGTTGTAACACTATCAGGAATGAGTAGGGCTCCACAGAAGTAAATGTAGTAAGTACCTTCATTTTTAGAAAAAGTGAGTCTTACGGAATAGGCCAAGATATTTTTAAGTATGTGAAAAGGCATGCTTGATCTGTTTGTGTTAACATTCAAGCTGGCTTAACAGTAAAGAAAGTCATTTGCAAACTTTTCTAATTCAGAATGGGTTTGCAGTGACTTGTGAGGTTGCCTGTAATCCACAGCTTTCTTGACAGCTGCATGAATATGAAATTGTCCTGTCTACAAATCATGAAAATGCTATGAAACTCTGTGGATGAATGAGAAATTTTAGCTGGGCTTTGTTATTCTGTGATTTTAAAATATCAGTCATAATCTAATTTTATGAGTTTTCTTACGCTTTCCCCCCAAAAAAAGTGTCAAGCACACATACATCTTTTAGGACAACTCTGACCATGCTTGGATTTAAATTTATGCAAGCAAGACTAGAGCTTTACAATTTCCAGGAAGCATTTAGAAAGTAACTTTTGTTATACGTAATGCCTGTAGGTGACCAGACAAGATGAACAACAAATAATTTTCAGTCATTTGCCTGTTGAGATTTGCAAAGTCACACACACGCACACACACACATTGTATTTGCACACAAACACAAAGTAGAGCCTTTACTAATCCGTAATTGGAAGCTAAGAAAGATTATAGTTCACCAGAAAAGATATTACAGTGGAGTCAGATGCAGGGAAAAAAAACCAAACAAATGATCCATATGAAATAAAGCCAGATGACAGGCTACCTTTTGCTGAACTTGTTTAATCCATGAGATTTGCTGGTGGATGGTGGGGAGGGGGCGAGGAGACTGTCCCTACTCCTCCTATGTGGCACATGCTTCATGTCACATGCAAGGAGCAGCTGTGCAGCCTCTCCAATCCCTGTGGGTGTAGTGATCTCTGCCTAATCCATGGCCAATTTATAACTCACCCCAGGTGGGCCCATATGAAAACATCCCATCAAAACAGCCAGGAACAGTCGTCTAAAATTAACAACAAGAACACAGACATGCGTCCTTGGTTCAATTAATAAAATTACTGAGAGACTGTGTACCTACCTGGAAGGATGCCTTGTCAGAGCATAGTCTTCATGAAGTCTGACCCATACTACATTATGACAAAGGCACTGAGAGCCTTTGTCTTCAAAGAGATCTACTACAGGATCTACAATGTTTATCAGACCAGGATCTATATATTTNGTAGGCCATCTGCCCTAGTGTCTTCATCAGTGGGCAGCAGGTGCTTACTAGTTTCCAGTAATCAGTGCTTTAGAGAGTGTCTGTGCTGGAAGTTGTGTTGGGATCATCACAGATAATGGTACTAGATCTGTTGCTCAAAAGTCTGCTTGCTGTGTGATTGGACTTGCATATGTTTTTGGCTTCTACACTATTCTGAATTGCATGGTTAAATTTCTTTTGATCAGTAATCTTGTACTTTCAGAAACAGTGACTGTTGTTCTCTCCAGTTTTCCTTATTTTACAGATCTCTATTAGCACTGCTCAGGGATCTACATTCTTGTGAGGTTCTGGGTCTGACTCCTTTTACATACATGTTGCTTAAGCCAGCAGCTAGTGCAGATGTTTTTGAGTTTAGTGGATGCCTGCAATAGTGAAGAACACCAAAATGGTGATTTCTTCCAGTGGAAACAAATGCATTTTCTCTGTCAAATATTTACACCTGAGAACCATGAAATGAGATAAATTGAAGGAAAGTATGAAAAGACCTTCCTGAATAAATACCTGTGTAGTAGAGCGAATGGAAGAGAGATATTTATATAAGCATTTTCTCAGGACAAGATGGTCTATGTACAGCTGAGCCAGAGCAGGTATAGAAGCTGCTTAAACTTGGGGATAGGTTTATCTAGGATGGTCTGCTGCTGAATCATTGGGGTTCTGCCAGTGATGACTTTAGGCCAGTAAATTTCTGAAACAAATGAAAAATAGCAGCCAGAGGTTACGGTACAAAATACCTCCCATTAGTATCTGTCGTGATGCCAGAAAGGCTTCTGAAGTATCTTAGAGCAGGTTTGTTTCTCTGCTAGTAGGAGGGTACTCGAGAGAGGAGAGAAGATAAAGTTCTTTCTTAGACGGTAAAGAGGCTAGAAAGCTTAGCATGCTTAAAATTGCTTAGCAAACACTAGCAAACTCTAGCTTACAGTAAGGCCATTTCTGTACAATCTGCTGCCACAATTTTCTTTGAGCAGGGAAGATGGTATTTCACTGACCTGTTATCAGAAGTAGAGCAAAAATACCCCCAGGAGCCACTAGGCCACAAACTGTGTAGTAGAAAATGTAGGTTCACAACACCAAAACAAGTAGTGCCAAAGTGGCAAAAAGAGGTGAGGAGGACAGGGTACAGCAGTTGTTTCAGCACTCCTCAGGCTTTGATTCTTCTAGATGCATGAAAGATGCAACTCATTTGGCATTGCAGTCAATATTTTTCTCTCCCGGGTGCTAAACATCTCATAAACACAACAGCCAGCCTACATACATACATATGAATATACACATACCCCTCCCACCCCATAAACATATATATAGTGGCCAGCCTAAAATATATTTACCATGGGCGTCTGTAACACATAACATGTTTATTTGAAATGCTACTGAGGGTGTATAAGATGGTGCAGTTGTCTAAAAACTGTTGTAAAGTCTCCTGTTGCTTTTTAGGTGATGCTATATGTGAAAAGCCTTCAGAAGTAAAAAACAGTGTTTTATTATTTGATTCCAATTAAGAATGCGGATTTTCTTTGGATCCATATTTTTAGTCATCCCATTAAATGTTGGTCGCCTGGACATTTTAATCAGGATTACAGTGTCTAAAGAGATTAGTTAGATAACACTTCTTGTTAATTAGGGTAGCCTGTCCACTAAACATTTTCAGAAGGGCATGTGGGTGCATGAAGCAGAATGCTTTGGAGGACAAGTGACTGTGTCAAACCAAGGTCAGAGGTAGGATGCTGCGGGGTATATGAGAATGCAAACTTGAGTGTTAACATGGGAATGCTTTTTAAACCAGTTGATTAAGGAGGTACTAATAAAAAAATACCCCACAAACCAAAACAACCAAAAAAACCCCACAAACCAAAACAACTAAAAAACCCCCATCACACAACAAACGTACTTTTATAGGAGTAAAAATAGTCTGTTCAACTGCTATTCAACTGCTATTCAAATATATCTATTGAATCTGACAAATATATCTATTGAATCTGAAGAGATGATGGGCACACAGTGCAGTAAAAAAAAATCCCAACTAATAAATGGAAAATTACAATGAGAAATCTAATTTTAAAGAAGTTATTAGAAACTAACTAACTAATTTCTTGCTCTGAATAGTTTTGACTCGGAGATGTTTGCATTCTGCTAGGCACCATAATTGTTTGAGTTTCAATTGGATGCACTTGAGACCCACTTACATTTTCTGTCTACTTATGTCCAGAATTTTTTGCACTTCCCAAGAACAGAGATCTAGATCATTTATTCAGAAGGAAGGACAGCAATTCAAGAGTGTGGGATGAAACACAGCATAGTAAAATTTAGGCTGAATATCTGGTTATATGCCGTGGTAGTAAGATAAATTAGATTGTGAAAGAGTCTGATGAAAACCTGTTGTCGTTTAAACTAAAAAGAAAAAAGCTATCGGACATATACTGTAGAGAAGAACCCTATGTTCATGAGGAGAGACAAGATGATATCATAGGTCTTTTCCAACATTTATTTTCTAATGTCTATAAACTGTGATAAAGCATACTTCTGTGGAGAGAGGCCAATATTTCAAAGCAAAGGCACAGACATTTGGATCTAGTTTAAAGAAGTATACATAATCACAGTCACGGGAAATCTTTCCAAAACTCTAAGACGTGATGTTAGAGGAGCCGAGAAGTTACTATATTGATTCAACAGGGGCTACCTAGGACCTGACATCTGTATATAAGTTAGTCTTGCAGTGCTCCATTTGCAGTTGGGTCCTGCATATTACCCTACCAAAAATCATAGTAATTAGAAATAACTGGGTATTGACTTTGTGATACTGAGAACTGAATCCAAAGCCTCCAAACAAATCTACAAGTTGATCTTGTGAAGCATGGTGTGGTTTCAGTATATATGGAAAAAAGATTTTGTAATGCTGGGGTTTTATCCTTTTCCAGAGTTAAAAGACAGGGCATCCGCCTTTTTCTAGTGTTGTAAGAATTAACACCAAGAGCTTACAATGAAAGATACCGCCTATGGCTACTGTGTGACCAGTGTCACTTTACTGTTAGCTGCTGGCCTGAATATTCAACAGGCACGAGAATGAGAATATGTCATACCATTGTAGCTTTTGCGCTTATAATATTACAGCAATATTTCTCCCTCAGATTACAAATATATCAATCATAAGTAGAGAAGGTAATATGTATTACAGTAAATTATACACAAAATTTCCTTACACTCTTTACATTGATTCTTTTCTGTTCTTAAATAAAACCTAGCATAGAATCATAAAATTATTTTGGTTGGAAGAGACCTTTAAGATCATCAAGTCCAACTGTTAATCTAGCACTGACATGACCATTACTAAACCATGTTCCTTAATGCTACATCTACCCATCTTCTAAATACCTCCAGTGATGATGACTCCACCACTTCCCTGGGTTCCCTGGGCAGGCTGTTCCAATGCTTGACAACCCTATCTGTGAAAATTTTTTTCCTTGTATCCAATCTAAACCTCCCTTGGTACAGCTTGAGTCCGTATCCTCTTGTCATGTCACTTGTTACCTGGGAGAAGAGACCAGCTCCCATCTTTTTTACAACCTCCTTTCAGGTAGTTGTGGAGAGCGATATGTTCTCCCCTCAGTCTTCTTTTCTCCAGACTAAACAACCCCAGTTTCCTCAGTTGCTCCTCATGAGACTTGTGCTCTAGATCCCTCACCAGCTTTGTTGCTCTTCTTTGGACCCGCTCCAGCACCTCAATGTCTCTTTCGTAGTGAGGGGCCCAAAACTGAACACATAATTCAAGATGCAACCTCACCAACTCCAAGTACAGAGGTACAAACTGTTCCTTAGCCCTGCTGTCCACACTATCTCTGATACAAGCCAGGTTGCTGTTGGCCTTCTTGGCCACCTGGGCACACTGCTGGCTCATATTTGGCCAGCTGCCAACCAACACCCTTAGGTCTTTTTCCATCAGGCAGCTCTCCCGACTCTTCTCCAAGCCTGTAGTGCTACATGAGGTTGTTGTGATCCAAGAGCAAGATCCAGCATTTGGCCTTATTGAACCTCATACCACTGGCCTAGGCCCATTGATCCAGCCTGTCCTGGTCCATTTGTAGAGCCCTTCTACCCTCAAGTAGATCAATATTCCTGCACAACATGGTGTCATCTGCAAACTTACTGAGGGTGCACTTGCTACCCTTGTTGAGACTGTTGATAAAGATATTAAACAGAAGCAGCCCCAGTACTGAACCCTGGGGAATACCACTTGTGACTGGCTGCCAACTGGATTTAACTTAATTCACCAAAATTCTCTGGGCTCAGCTCTCCATCCAGTTTTTCACCTGGAGAAGCATGCACCCATCAAAGTGTTTCTCCAGAAGAATAGTGTGAGATACGGTGTTGAAGGTTTCACTAAAGTCCAGGCAGACAACATCCGCGGTCTTTCTGTTGCCCACTAAGTGGGTCATCATGCTACAGAAGGAGATCTGGTTTGTTAAGCTGAATTTGCTTTTCATAAACTCATGCTGGTTGGGCCTGATCACCTGGTTGTCCTGTGTGTGCCATGTGATGGTACTCAAGATGATCTGCTCCATAACCTTCCCTGGTACTGAGGCCGGACTGACAGGCCTGTAATTCCCCAGATTCTCCTTGCTGCCCTTCTTGTAGATGGGCATCACATTTGCCAGCCTCCAGTCAGCTGGGACCTCCCTGGTTTTCCAGGGCTGCTGATAAATGATGGAAAGTGGCTTTGTGGCTTAGTGAACCTAAATAGGCCAATGTCTGTCCTCTGGAAGTCCAAAGTGGCAGTTCTTACTCCTTGCTTCTCCAAGAATTGAAAACACTACCATTTCATGATCACTATGTCCAAGACAGCTTCCAAAGTTCATATCACCCACAAGTCCTTCTGTGTTAGTGAGCAACAGGTCTAGCGGGATACCTTTCCTTGTTCATCAGCTGTGTCAGGAAGCTATCTTCTGCACATTACTGGAATCTCCTAGACTGTTTTCTCTCTGCTGTACTGTATTTCGAGTAGACACCCAGGAAGTTGAATTCCCCCCCCGAGAAAAAGTAGTAGTGACTGGGAGACTTCTTCCAGTAGCTTAGATGATATTTTATCTGCCTCTTCATCCTGGTTAGGAAGCCTATAAGAGATTCCCTCTTGGTTGGCCCTTCCCTTGATTCTTAGCCATAAATGCTCAACCCTATTGTCAGCATCATTAAGCTTATGACAATCAAGATACTCTCCAACAAACGGGGCATCTCCTTCCTGGCTTATCCCTTCTGAAGGGTGGACTAGATGGTCTTAAAGGTCCCTTCCAACCTAGACAATTCTGCGATTCTATGACGAGTTTATAGTCATCCATTGCAGCACTCCAGTTGTGTATATCATCCCACTATGTTTCTGTGACGGTGACTATATAATAGATACCCTGCTGCACAATGGCTTCAGGCTCCTCCTGTTTGCTGCCCATGTTGTGTGCATTGGTGTAGATGCATATCAATTGTGCTATTGATCTCGTCACCTTGGGGGGAGAAGCCCTAATTCCTACTTGACCATTCCCAGGCACTTCTGTGATTTCTAGACCATCAATATCCCTTTTGTCTTTGCTATCACACAGCACTCCATCTCTTTCCTTCAATGGGATTCCAGGCAGAAGGACCTTACTAGCACACCATCTGACAAACACTGACATACTGCCCCAAGCCTGTCTCTAGCAGCTCAGTTTTATTCCTTTGCCCCTTCAAAACTGGTTTAAAGCCCTTTCGATGAGCCCTGACAGTTCCCATGCAAAAATCTTTTCCCTCCTTTGAAAGAGGCATACTATGCCTGTCACCTGCAGGTCTGGTGTTGCGTAAACTGACCCATGGTCAAAAACCCCAAAGTATGAGAAGAACATAATTAAAGTACCTTTGCTTTACCTAAAACTAATTGATTTGAGGTATGACAAAGAACCATGATTAACCATACTCTCAGCTGGTGACAGAAACAAAAACTTCCAGGCTATGTATTTACAGTGGAATAAGAGGATATGGTGACATGGTGGAGTCTTCCAAAGCATTCAGCCCAGATTCAGCCAGCTAAGCAAGCCTAAAGGTCACCCGAGACTCTGCCTATTACTTTCTACTTGTTAGCTTTAGCTCTTCAGAAACATCTACCCAACATGCAATAGAAAACTGGGAAACTTAGATACAATTTTGGTCATTTGAACTTGAAGCGCTCTCTTCTCCCACTTGTATCTGTATGAATTGTACATCTATTTAAGGGGCAGTTATACAATATGTTTTTTCAAGTTATGGCACATGGCTAATGCGTATCTTACTTTATTTCTGAAATACCAGCACTGGACCCCTGAGGAGACAGTATGAATGACCAGCAGTGTTGCCAGACGTGGCATTCACTGAAGGTCATGGTGTCCATCATCTGTTTTGAATAAATCCTCTGCTGTATGACTCAATCGCATGAGTCACATGTAACTTTCTGAAACAGGCTAACCATTCTCATCCTTATCTGGGTTTTTCATTTGAGGTCGTAATGCTTCATTTTCAACTTTGTGAGCTACAAGTGCAAAGTTAGCATTTCACTGTCGACACACATTTACTTACTTAATAACAATAAAATTATATTCCTAAAAATACTTCAGACAGAAAAGGATGAGTGTCATCACCTCCCAGGTTTTTAGTCTTGATTTTACATCTTCACTATGAACATGTGTGATACCTTAAAAATTATTTGTTCATTTGTTCTCACTTTTCTAGCAAGAGTAGCCCCAGAATCAAATGCACTCATATATTCACGGGATTTACAGGCGTTTTTCCTAGTCAATCTGCCACAGCAGAACCAGCTACTAAATGCATGCATTTCGCTTGAATATTGCTTGAGAAACATGTAGCAGTTGCCATATTTTAGAGTGGAGAAACCCTGAATTCCCCAGCTGATAGAGAATGCAGATAAGTTAATGACACCAGACTCAGGGGACACTTGACAAACAAAATTGCAGCTGTGAAACCTGGACTAAGTTGCATGTGTTTCCTGGAAACCCTTCAGAAGGCTGATTACAACCTGCCATGCCTTGTGCTGTTGGCTTTGAGGGGTGCTTGAGTTCCAGTTTGTAATGGTGGCCTAGCGTTTTTTCAGCTTTTGTCTGAGGAAAGCGAGGAACATTTTAGCTTAATTTAACCTTGGATAGGGAGGGGAAATACTTTTTGTGTGTTTGCTGATGTGGTTTGGGCCATGTTTCTGGAATCTGGCTTGCACAGAGTCAAGGGCGATTTCAAGATGTCACGATACATCAGCAAAAGTAATTAGAGAAAGAATGTGAGCTGGCACTTGCATTAGTGCTGCCTAGTAATTAATAGCATATCTACAATCTTGCTGGCTCCTATAACTATCTGCAGGCTTGATTCAGAGCTCCTGCTTTCCCTTCGGCGAGCCTGACCTCAAGTAACTATGCCATCCCACCCTTCTGGGCAGTTGCGGAGGAGACTGTTTTGGCTGGAATTAGACATCCCCAGATGGTGCTCTAATGCTCAACACTTGCTACAACTCCTTCAATTATTGTTATCTCTGCCATAGCTTTTATGCATACCTTTTTGCAGTTTGCTCAGTGGAGCAGAGGGAAGGAGGGGAGGAAGGAGGGAGTCTCCCTTTAGGGCTCCAGGCAGATGCAGGAATGTGGTGTTTGCTTGGTGCTTCACACCAGCTGCAGCACAGTGAGTGTGAGCAGCCTGCAAGCCATCGGGTGGTAACTCCGTTCATCGAGTCATTTCTCTTGTGTGAGAAATCTATCACACACACATTACCTGGCTACCACGGCTGTTCCAAAACTGAAGGAGTTTTCATGGAGGTTTTCCCTGCTCCCTCCACGACTGCAGATATTGAAGGCATTGTGAGCCAACATTCCTGAAAGACTGTTTACACCAATTTTAATAAAAAACCTTCATATGTACAGCCCTCTCTTTAACTCTTCTATCTGAAGGGTCTTCTTGGCTAAATGTATGTTTTCCAATAACTGCTGAGGACATGCCTGATGTCACTTAGGCTCAGAGAAGGAGACTGAAGTCAGAGGCCAGCTGCTTTCTGAGGTAGTCACAGAATGGAAGATCAGCTTAGTGGACCAGACTTGTATTGTAATTAAAATGTTCTATTAAATTAGGCTCTGCAACTGCTAGTTCCTGTAGGGAAAATATAGATCTGTGGCTAGAACTAATAATTAGGAAGATGTCAGCCTGGTCCTCCTGACAGATCTGGTTTAGTGACTTGCTAAGGTCACCAGATTGATTTTATTTCAAGGGGATATATATTTACCATTCCTTCTGACCAAACAGTGGCAGCAGAGTAGGGCAGATCCCCAGATGCTGCAAACCAGCATAGCATCACTGTCACCGTTTTACCCAAAACTGAAAAGCTGGGCTGAGTCTAAGCATCCCAGGTTTGGCTCACAGCAGTTTGTGGGTGAAATGTGCCCTTGACCCCCGGACCTCTCAGCAGTCTGAAAAGGAACAGGCAGCTGTGACTGCCTCCTGTGCACATCAGCAAAAGGGTAGCCATTCTGCCAAACAAATAAACATTACTAAATAGCAATGAGAAAAACACAAAGGGGCACAGGGTCAAGAGAGTGTGACATGTTTGCAGGGCATCTGCTAAACTTTCAGTACATGTTGTCTGATCCGTTGCTAGCTGATCCAAGTTTTTGATTGCTGTAGACAGCTCAAGAAAGTTTTAATCAATAAATTAAGAAATTCGGCATAACAACTTCAGTCCACTCAGAAAGCAGCCATCGTCTGGTTTTATGATTTCTAGTACACGAGATGGTGTTTGAAATGGTAGAGTATCTTACACAGCCAGAGCAATACTTTACTGTCAAGAAACACTAAAATAACAAGTTTCATCTGCTCAGGGTAAGTCTCTTTAGACCATGGGGTTTGTTATTTTTGATGATTTTACAAATCCTCTATGGCAAAAAATACTTTCCCTCCATACATCATAGCTCCAAATAAAATATTCTGCACAGACTAGACTGTTAAACAATATCTAATGTATGCATATATAAAGTAGGAAAGCCATAAAAGGATTTTCAGGTGATACTCTTCCAAAATCTCTATTTTATTTACCTCAAAAATGACCACAGTGTGCCATTTTAAGACAGCCATGTTGAATTTAATGAATGTTATTTATTGGTGTTGATGGTGTATGTCACTATGCAGACATACAAACATAGAACTCAGCTAATTTACTTTCTCTCTGAGACTATTGCTGAAGTAAATGACTGACTCCAATCACTAATTATGATGCAATAAAGCATCCAGCCACTGCTGTTTTAGAAGATGTTTTACTTTTCTAGAGAAGGTAGCTGGGTGAGTTACTTTTTTTATCTTTGCTGACCAAGGCAAATTCCTGAGGCAGAGTTTCTCTCCTGGGAACAGGCATTGGTGTTAGACTGAGGTCCCAGAAGAAGAGATTGCATTGCATGGATTGTAATCATCATTATTTCAGGATAAGCATGAGCTTGCAAATAAAGCATGTTGTACTTAGAATTCCATAGATGGGATCTGTCTGACTAAACTATGCTATCTACGGTTATTTATTTACACTGTAGATGCATTTGCACTGTTTCTGAGCTAGTGACTCTAGAATCCTTTAGGGTCAAGAGAAAAATCGATGGTGGTAGCACATAACTAATTCATCCTAAAGCAAATGTGAAAAGCAGGTCATGGCATCTTTAACATGTAGGACCCATGAGAAATACATCATGTAGGATTACACTTGGAGAAACAAGAAAGAGTTCACGTGCTTGTTTTACAGGCCTTCAAAGTGGAATGAAATCAGGTCCTTCTGAACTGTCAACACTAAGCACTTGTGCCATGGTCTCCAGTCCCAGTTTTGATGTCTCCACACACCCTTGCACTAAGACATGGATCCCATGAACTTCTATGGGGATTCCCATTGTACAGAACTGTCATCAGTATGATGTCACTAACACATTTTTAAAAATTATTTTAAAGGTGCTATCAAATTACAATGATAATATCCAGGTCCATTAAAATAAAAAATGACCTCCCATTTACACAGGCTTTTACTCCAGTATATTTCAGTCATGTGCTGCTGTTTCAGTTTCTGTGCAAAAATGAAAATCCATACAGGTTTGCTTTTCAATCACATAAAGTCAGTTGAGCAAGGTTAAGATTACTGAAAAGACTGATACACTTGAAGGCATGTTATCTGGTACTACTGAAATCACATATGAAATACAAGCAGCTCCTGGAAAATCTTTGTGAATTTCCAGAACAGCTTGATAAAAGTTACCTTACATACAGCTTACAGCCCAAGCCAAGATAACCTTATTTCTCTGGAGGTATTTTTTTTTCACACTTCCATCTATACTTCACCTTTTCACTTTGTCATGAATTCATTAAGTTTAAAGACCTCAACATCTGAAGACTTCTACAACGTCAGTAGGCTATTTGCTGTCATGTAAAACTCATCATCTCAGGGGCAATCTTGGCTTATGCCAGTAGATAGCTGGGAACAACTTCTTATGTTTGGTGAGTTGCATAGTTTTATCACATTTTTTGGCATATCTTTTTTGTATTTAAAATAAATATTGTGTTTAGAAGTATGTTACTGTGCTTTTCACCTAATAATGATTTCCAATTTGTCAATTTGTTTTCATCAGCTCAGGCACGCCAAAACCAGGTTGCTTGATTCTGCATTATGGGTAGGTGTGTTAGCAAGCTTAGTGTGATGTACTGTCATTAACATGAAGAAATATTTCTTAATTCTTCTATGTATTATGCTAGCTATTTACTTTATCCAAGCCTTTATTAAACTGGAGTTTGCTGATACCACTGAGAACCTCAAAGCATTCATGTAATGTGTGTATTGCTATCTCCTGTCCCAAGTTCTGTACATTTTAATTTGTGCTTTCTGTCTTTTCCTGATCTGGTGGTGATGGAAGGAGCCCTACCAGTAAGTTCACTGAAGTAAGTTAACTTTTTTTTTATTTCTTTATTTCATGAGTTGTTGTATTCTTTTTTATCTTATTGTAATATTTTTAGTAGAAAAGCGCTGGAATTACATGTGTTTAATTTCGCATTTTTAACAAAATGTTTATTGCTGGCATGTCTTTCTCTAAGTATCCTCTTTTGATTATAAAAAGCTGCTGCTCATTTACTGACGTAAAAGAATTCCATGAAAGTCATCATGAAAGAGAATACTTAGTTTATCGAATAATGGCTAGGCAAATCCTGAAATGCCTACCAAGTCACTAAAACTGCTATTTTTAATCTTCACCTCAAGATATTCTCCTCAATCACAGTAACTTGTAGATTTACTCAGGCATTAACAGATTGCACATTTGTGCTCGTAAATACAGGCTGGTGGCATGCATGCTCCAATGTGTATTCTAAAATACCCTAGTGATAGAGTAGTGATAGCTTATCTGCTTTTAATTAACAGGCTGAAGTTCCTTAAAGGACAATGAAACAACTAAGTTAGAAGAAAAAAGGGTCAGTCTTTCAAAAGGGAGAACATATAGCAAGCACACCAGTTGATCACAAATTGCTGTCTCTCTCAAGTACTTCCAACACCATGAATGTCTTCTTGTAGATCACAAAATAGCAATGTCATGATAAATTATGATATACACACTCTTCACTCTTCACTGAACTTGGCTGACACTTAGGTGCTTCGTTCCAGCTCAGAATCTATCCTCTTCAGATTAAAGAGCTGTTATAACTCACTGTTTGTTTAGAAACAGATTAATGATATCCCTCCTGTTTTCTCAGAGGCAGACTTTATTCTGCCTAGTTTGAGTTATTAAAAATGCTAGCCTTCATGCCCTAGCTGAAAGATCAAAGACATAAAATGAACTAACTTTGACATAAACCAGATGCCGTATTTTAGCTTCAGTTCCATTTGATATAGGTTCTTTATCTACATAGTTCTGCTGATAAAGGCACAGCATATCAGAGATAGTAAAATTAAAAAGGCTGTGACTTTTGCACAGACTGTACTATATTTGATATAGCTTGAAAACAACACAGTTACCAGACAAATTAAAAAAAAAAAAAGTAAGTTTTTGTTTCCAATCAGCCACTTACCTCTTTTCCACCTTTTGTAAACAACAACAGATTAAGTGGAAAGAGATTACTTTAGATAATAGTATATAATTTCTTTGTCTGGCACTGCTGCACTGCATCATCACTGTCATCATCACCGTAATGCTTCCCAGTTTATGCCTGATACCCTTCTTAATTTGTGAATACTTTCAAGCTACCTTTTCCCAACACTTGCCTGGGCTTGGTGGCAGTGACCTTGCAGCTCTGCTTTGGCTTGGCCTCTTGTCAGGCTACCTCTACAATGTGAATAAAGCATAGCTAGTGAATGGTCTAACCAGGTGACTGATTACCCTGGTGCCCTCTGGGTTCCATGCAGTTCTTGTAGCCCACAGGACTATTCTTTGTGTGCTTTTTTGGTTTTCAGTTCTAGGTATCGGAAATAAGGTGATCACTATTTTGCAAAGTACCAGTGGCATCACCATTGTGAAACCGAGGTGAGGATACAAGGTGACCAGAACAGTGTTGGAGGAAAAGGTAGAGTGGAGAAAGCCAAACCTTATACAGTGTTTACTATGTCGTCTAATGCAGCCCTAGTGCAGGGCTGTAGATGTTGCCTTCTTATATTCTTCTTTTATCCTGGAGCTTTGTGAATACATGCATTGTGCTGGCCCTAAAAGTGATAATTTAATTCTTTATTGCCTCATAAATATTGATTTAATTCAGAAAAAGAATCTCAACATATTACTTTTCCTTCTGTCCTGACAGGATTAGCCCCAAAATAAAGCCTTAAGATGAAAGGAATGCACTGTTATTAGTCAGTTCTGGTTGCCAAACAAGAAACCATTATTATTACCCTTTCATCCAAGTCTGCCCATGCTGCTTCAAAACCAGAGTCTTCTGGCAGTATTGCTTGAGAAAATTTGATATCCAAACCTTCTGAAGGGCTCCACCACGAGGCACAGCTCCTGTCCTGTCCAGCCAGACCAGCCTGTTAGCATGGATTTCTCCTGAATTCAAGGCCATACCCACACCTTTACAACCAGCTTCTCTAAGCCACATGGACATATCTGTCAACATCTGCATTCTTCTTTCTTCTCATGTTGTGTTCATTACTCTGTAAATAAAAGTTTTTCCTAGGTAAGTATTTTTCTTGCTCATTGCTGTCTGTTGGCGTGCAGGTAGAGGGATGCCCATAGCTGCACAACCCTCCATCTTCTTTGTTTCTCAGGCTCTTTCTGTGCTTTCCGCTTATGCATGTGCACATTTTTAAGGAGTTGTGCCACATTTATTCCCAGTATATAGTCAAACGTGGGAATCCTTGCAGGCACTTGAAGTCTCTTCATGGTAGAGGTTGACCCAGAAGTGCATGGGTAATGGGGCTGCAACCTTTCCACCCCCACCAGCACTGGTGGTGAGATACATCTCCCAGCTTCACATGGCCTGGTCTGGTTGTAGTTGTGTTGCTCTCCCATTTTGTTCCCAACAACATCTCCTGGAGTGGGTGCGTGTTATTGAAAGTGGACTGGGTTAAGAGTATTGTTATGCTCCCTGAAAGGAGGACTGAGGGTGAAGAAGACTGTGTGCAGCCTGCAAAGCATGCCTCTTCCGCTGGAAGCAAAAGATTTTTCCTGTAATGGAGTCATCAGTGAAGCTCAATAGAATATAGTTAAGTGACAAATCCTCATGTCTCTATATGTTCAGAAAGTAAGCAAGCAAAAATACCCTTTTGAGAGAAATTAAAGGATTAAGTGGCCATAGCAAAACCACTAAAAGCAACAAAACCCTTCCTGTGATTTCCAAAAGTGTAGGTCTCCACTCTTCAATGCTGTCAGGTTTATTTGTGACAGCCTGTGCTGCTGACTTCTTGCCCACGGCTACAGACAGTTTTTCTGTTCTGAGCAATCAGTAATGAGAATTGCAAACTCAGTCAGGAGGCAGCTCCATCCTCTGGCTGGGAGCATCTCCGCTCCAGGGCTATTCAGCTTCAGCAAGATCTGGAACAGATCACCCCACGGCTGCCTCTTTGACCTGGTAGTGTGTGTCAACAAATAAATGTTTAAGAAAACTATGAGCAACACATTCCTCAATCTATTGCAGGGCTAGCATCAGTGCCAGTAAATTATGTGCATGCAGAGTGAAGACAGTCAGACTTTAAGGATCACATCTTCAAGGCACTTTCAACTGATCACTAAATCCAGATGCTTAAATATTTAGTGCCAGTACTTTTATCTTTGCTTTCTTACACATCGAACTATTTGTGCTTATGAGACAGGGCTACATTGCTATCATCTTGTCTCAAAAAATATATGTGTTTATAATCAGGGTAGAATTTTTTTCTGACTGAAACCAGAATAATACACTAGCATCTAAAACTTTAGTTTTAAATTACTTTAAATTATGTTAGTATCAGTTCTCATCTAAGTCAAGAAATATTATATCCTAATATCGCACATATCAACTGCTCATACTTTCAAAATATTTTCTCTGTACTAAAGCTGATGCATTGGTAATTCTTTGAATTATTCATAAGGTCAAATCATACAAAAATAATCAAACCCATTTGTGAGATACCAAAAATCTAAAGCATCTCTTATTTTGCTAAGCAGGATTGATGAAGAAAATACATAAAAGTCTTCAGCGAGAAATTTTTTTAAACTGTCCAAAATAGGCCAGTATCCAGGCTGAAGTGAAGGCAATGAAAGAGATTTGGCAGAAAAATAGAGATGACAGGTGGAGAGAGCAACGGAAAAGGAATTTATCAGTTATATGTGAAAAGTAATTGGCAAGTCTCCATGACATCTCTGTTGAGTACCCTTCAAGTACCCCTAGTTTGTCTTGCTCATCTATTTAGCCTCACATGCACATCTGCTTAGTCTGTACAAATAGACCAGCCAGGAAGATTTGGACCAGGAGTAAATACATCTCTCTTTCTCATTATGCATACTATATATGCATATGTACATAAGTATGCACACACTTGTGTAATTGTATATCATTTTACGTCAGGAAACTCAATGACACTCCACTTACTTGCTTATTCCAGTTTTTAAAATTTTTTTTTCCACTTCCCATATAGTTCTAAGCTGGATGTCTAGCTTCTGTAGGATTTGTGTGGATGCAGAAATTTGTTAAGGATGCATGAAGGTGCTAGTCTAAGTAGTAAGAATTCCATTACAAACAAATATGCAAAATACAAACATTGAGTACTTTTTCTCAAAATGGAGATACTATTGTAGACTGTTTTACTTGGTCACTTGTTTACAATTGGAAGGGAATGCCCTTTTTCTCAGGGAAAATGCACGTATGCGCAGAGGAAGGCAAAAGAAAAAAAGGTCAAAGCCTTCCATAAGCGCTCCTCACGGCACTTTGCATTAATCTTTCACGGGTTCATGCACCTTCTTCTATATTGTTTCCCCAACTCCACTTATACTGTTTATAACAAAAAATAGCTGCTATAAAACATGATGAAAGATAAAGAGCGATTTTGAAGCGGTTTTGCAAAGACCTGTTTATATTTCCTGTCACGACATTTCTCAGAAGAAAAAGAAATCAAAATACTTGCAATAAACTATAAAATGTGGTCCTTTCACCAATGTATGAAGCAAGGTTGTAAGAAACAATACACACATTTTAACCTCTTCATTCCTGAATTCAGAATTTTTCTGATCATGATGTCTGGGATGCTTCATTTCCAAAGGACCATGCTGTGCTGTATCAAGCATTACCACCCCTAGGGAAAAGTGGTTGAAAGTCATTATGTCTGTATATTCTTTACTTAATATATTTCTGCTCTAATCTGTCATGTGCAGTTAAAAGAAACAGTATCAAAACTGAAGTGAACTTTGTGTTTGCTCCTGCAAATCTACCATTTTCACACCAGCTAAAGCAGCACCACCCAGCAAAGGGCTGTAGGCTCACCTCAGTCCCTAGGGATTGAAACCCTCATCTTCCTCCTGTTTCCCAGGGGCTGCTTTAATCTTTAGCTGGACAATAACTGGGGAAAGGAAGGGAAAAGATTAACTTCCACCATTCCCACAGAGGTTACTGACCCTTGACAAAATGATGTTAAGAAGCCACAGAGGACTTAGGCTTAGCTAATATAACGTTGTTTGGGCTCCTGCGCTAGCCCTGCTTGGCATGGTGCTTGCTCCAGGACCGTGGGATGTTGCCCTGTCATCTGTCTGGGTGGCCCTTCACTTAGGAGAAGACTTTGGCTGCAGCTGAAACACTCTTCTCAATCATTTGAAGTTTGTAGTGTTTTCCTCAAGAAAGACACTTTCTGTATGTTCAAAGTGCTGCACAGCAGCCTTGATATCTGGACTGATATTTTATCCTGTCCACAGTACTGATAGGGCAGATTTACATAGAATGAGAGACTGATACCATAATTTGGACTGGAAAGCACTTAAGTTCAGGTTAGAGATTCCTGTGACTTTTCCAAAATTTAGACCTTAATTAATATGCCAAGAATGCTAGCATACACTTAATGGATTGAGGCTAGGGCCTGGGCAAAGTCTTGCACCTGCACCTACTTTTAATTCCATATAGGTTGAATCAAAAGATTGATGCTGTGCTATAAGAAAAAAAAAAAAATAGAACGCCCCTCATAATGGGTGAAAATTATCAACTGGATCTTTACAGCAGATGAGAATTGGTGAGCTGAAATCAGAAATATTTTTTAAATATAAAAAGCAAATACAGTGCTCACTATGAAGAATTCAACATGCCTAATTTCAGTTCAGGGCAAGTTTGCATATTAATGTTCAAGTTGATTGTGAACGAGAAGATACGTGTGTCTACATCTGTGTACAGATTTATGATGAATGAGGATCAACTTACCCAGAAAGGTGCAACTGGTAACACTATAGAGCTTGTTGGACATTTGTCAGAAAAAGGCAAATTGTTTTCTGACTTTATTTGAGTTTAACCATAAATATGAGGAATGACCTGCTGTGGTATAAATCCTCAGGAAAGATCTGTGGAATGCAGACATCCAGTTAATGTAATCAGTCATCAGGGGTTACTTTTGCTCTGTGCAAACAGGGTCAAGAGAATATTTGTCTGGCAATGAACCCCACAGTTACAGAAGCACTCTTATGTGCCAGTTATCTTTTTCTCTTTTATCCCCACCCTCCAACCCAAGTGATCTTCCCAAGAAAACCTCCCTGAACATATGTTGCTTGTTCTAACTGACTGTTGCTCACAAAGGCCATCAAAGTTTCTCAAGAACAAGGGTTGTTTATCAAATCCAGCAAATGCCTGGGCACATGCATAGCGTTTACTAATGATCATGCAGTTGTTCTGTAACAGAGAATTCCAACAATATCACGTGAGAAGGGAATCCTTAATTATTTTGGCCACTCATAATTAGTTTAATGATCTGAGCTTACTTGGTTGATTAGGCTGTGGTAAATGGGTCTAACATATTCTGGCTTCTCCATTGATTTTTAAAGTATTCCATGTAATGTTAACATTTGACAAGTGATTACTGGAAGCCTTCACAATGTGTGCAGAGATATTTGCATGCCTTGGCTACCCTTCTCTACTTGCATATTTCAGATAATACATCCCATAGCAGCACAACAGCTTGGAAAAATTCTGTTGCAACTCTTCCGCTTTTTATTTCTGTAATGTAGGAAGTAAAACATAGTGTTACACTGAAAAAAGTGGCATATAAAGCTTCCTCATTATGTAGTTCTTCTGTGTTGTGGTTTCAACCAAATTTACCAAAACCAGATTGACAGATGGCCCTTCCTCCCCCAAAAAAGAAAGGAGAGGAAGAGATAGGGAGATTTAGGAGTTCAGAATGAACTAAACTACTTTAGCAAAGTATTAATGCTAAAGTTAAAGTAAGAAGAAAATAATAAAATTGATACAGTATGTACAAAACTGTATCAAGCTCCCAAGATGATGATCACGTCACCAACAGGCATCAGGAAAAATCCCAGACTGGACTCAGTGATCAACAGGAGCTGGATTCCAGATCTGCAGTCAGGAATGCTTGGATCATGGTCAAAGGCAGGTGAACAGGCAGGGTCCTCCTTGGACGTCAGCCACTGAAGTTAAAAAAAAATTGATCCTTTGATCCCTCGGCTTTTATACTGAGCATGATGCAGATGGGATGGAATACCTCAGTTGGTCAGTTCTGGGTCACCCGTTCTGTCTGCTCCTCCCCACAGGTGTGACCCCTCTATGCTTTTCCACTTCTGACCTTCCACCGGGGTAAATAACGTAGTTACCTGACCTTGCTTGTTATAGCAACAAGTATACAGAAGGGCTTCTCTGCAGACTCTTCCTTGGTATAATCAGGTCTTATCACTGTGAGAGTGAACATTTTCTGGACAATGTGCTGTTAAATTTCAGAGGTTAGTTAGAAGAGGGTCAGCTAAAAAAGAAGAATTGTAAAACAGAAAATTGGTTTGGTTTACCTTAAACCAGGACATTCTGTTTATGAGATATTGAAAACTTTTGTACTTCAATGTGCATTCAATAAAATGCTACAACCTAAATTGGTGGTCCCTTTTACTTCCTTTTTCAGTGTCTGAAGAAATGTTAAAGGACATTCCTTTGACTGATCTGGGAGAGGAAAGGGTAGGTAACGAAAAATAATACGTCAGCATTGTACACAACCAGTACCATCCACACTCTAGCTGGTTCTCCGGGTCATGAAACAGCAGTGGGGCGGGTCTGTACACATGGTCCTAAGTCCACACAGGGGCACTGATGGCCAGTACAAACCAGCACAGAGCTCATGTTAGTGATCTTAGCTTCTCCTGATCCTCAAAAAAACCCAAACCCCAGTCTTCTGCGTAGGACAATGTTTCTTTGATCAATAGATACAGCTGCTAAATGACTGAGATCTTTTGAGAGATTTAACACCTGTATTCTTTCCCACTTGGCTGATCGTGGAGCTCCAGATTTCTTCTAACCTACATTATAGAATCAGAATCATAGAATCATAGAATGGTTAGAGCTGGAAGGGACCTTAAAGATCATCAAGTTCCAACCCCCCTGCCATGGGCAGGGACACCTCTCACTAGAGCAGGTTGCTCAAAGCCCCATCCAACCTGGTCTTAAACACTTCCAGGGATGGGGCATCCACAGCTTCCCTGGGCAACCTGTTCCAGTGCTTCACCACCCTCACAGTAAAGAACTTCCTCCTAATATCTAATCTAAATCTCCCCTTTTACAATTTAAAACCATTACCCCTCATCCTGTCACTAGACTTCCTGACAAAGAGTCCCTCTCCAGCTCTCCTGTAGGCTCCCTGCAGATACTGGAAGGCTGCTCTCAGGTCTCCCCAGAGCCTTCTCTCCTCCAGGCTGAACAGTCCCAGCTCTCTCAGCCTATCCTCATAGGGGAGGTGCTCCATCCCTCTAATCATCTTGGTGGCCCTGCGCTGGACCTGTTCCAACAGTTCGATGTCCTTTCTATGGTGAGGACTCCAGAACTGAGCACAGTACTCCAGCTGGGGTCTCAAAAGCACAGAGTGGGAGCTTTGTGTTTAGTTTTTGTGTGTAATGTTGTAAGTCGTAATTATTTAGACTACAACACAGACTTGGTTCCAGATGCTTCCCATAGTGGGGAAATCTCCTGTTCAAAAGCAATCTTTCATACACAATTTATACACATGCATGCTGTGTGTGCTATATCTGTAAAATATCCCAGCGCTGTAAACCAGCACATTCACTTATAAGGACATTGGCCCTTCTCTAGGAAGTCACCTTCAGCCTTCACTGCAGCTCCTGACTCTGGGTGCTTCATGGTAGACTTTTAGGAGATTTTTGTTAATTTCTGATGCTAAATTTCTGGCTGCTGCATCAGTGGTGGCAGCCTTCTTTATGGCAATTGTTGCAACACTTTCACTTCCTCTTAGAAAGCAGAAACAAGTAGACAAAGAGATTTGCTTTGATTTCAAAACTTCTGTTTTCTCTCATATTTTCATGTGAAGATTTTTTTCTGTCTCCTTTATTATGCTGATTCTCTGTCAAGTCCTGCTGTTTCCACCTGCATGTCATGGAACTTCTAACTTACAGGGATGTGAGGCAGGCAATTGGCAAAGCCATATTCACAAAACTGTATGTACTATTAGACATTATGCAACTGAGATTTGTGAGCTTCAAAAGCCTTGCCTCTCTAAATCTGTGGGGGCCTTAAATTCACGGTGGAAAATGTATGTTCCCAGGAATCCTCAAGTTCCCTTTCTCAGACTCAGGGAATCTAAACATTTTAATTCCACTAACATGCTTTCGGGTTGCACAAACAAGGAGTTCATCTGCTGTAGCTGGAATGTAGCTTCAGAGCACATGTAATGTATATCCACAAGATGAGTTTGGGGTCTGCATAAAACACAGTGGCAGAAGGTGTTTTCATTTAAAGTAAAAAGGCAGGAGGAGCTAGGAGAGACAATATTACTTTGATACAGCTGAACAGTGGCTAAAATTGGTAGTAGTCATCAAAGGATGACATTTTAATGACCTCTCCCCTTAGCCACTGAAGGATGCACTGCCCACCTTTGAAGAGGATGCCATGAAGCCCAGACTGAAGACTGTTCCTCTGCTAACTTCTAAAGGACACCTTTAAAGATTAACTGAGTGAAAGAAGGAGTAGCCCTTTAGCCTGACAACTAGAACACTGAGGAAGAACAAACCTGGGCCTTGGAGCCCGGTGCATGGGCTGTTTCTGTGTTTTTAAAGAAGGGCAGAGCAGAGAGCAGAGCCAGGGACTCGCCAGCCAGCTTCCTGACTGTGTGCCAGCAACAAGGCAGCTGCTCAGCCATCCTTCCCTCACTTGCTCTATGCAAAGATCCACATGTCTGACTGAGTGTTTCTGCTTCTTCCTCTCCAAGTGGCGTGATGTATGCATGCAGTATGTATATATGTGTGTACACATACACATACATCTGCAGGAGCAAGCACTGGCAGCTTCATTCTTTTGGCAGACAGGAAATGTTTTGCTCAGCTCAAGTCAGCAAAAGGAGTAACCGTGACTGCAGACTTAGTAATAAATAAAGTAAAATGGCAAAAGGAAAATTTTAATCTGGTTACCCAACTGAGAGAGAAACAATACATTGTCACTAATCTACAAGTTACACTTTTGAAATGGAGCCAGCCATTTGAAATGGAGACTGACTTGTAACCTGTAAGTGTTTAATATATAAAATTTAGGTTTCTATTTATGTGATTTAATCATGGACTGAATGTCTGTATTAACCTTAGAATTTGTTATTTATACTGGAGAAGTCTAGATAACTTCCTTGTGTCAGATGGCTAACTGATTCCAAGCAGTTTTTCTACTAGTAAGTTAAATCATTTGTGTCAGGACAGTTCGATTTACATACACTGTTTTCCAAAACATACACGCTTGTTAGAGGGACAAGTAGTATGCTTGATGTGAGGCTGCATGTGTAGAGCTGCTAGGGCATTCACCAACATCAAGTTTTTTGGGCCAGAAAAACTCAAAAATAAGTTCATTCTAGATGCCAGCAGGCCCTGTGCTTGCTGGTTGAAAGCTGAGGCAAGGAGGTGGCTCATCTTCTGAAAAGTGTGTTAAAATGGCCTTTCATCTATGAAAAACATCCAGCAAACACTGAACTACATAGGCAGGCCCTTTCTGTTTTCTGTTTAGCAGACTCACGCAAGTGCTGGAGTTATTTCAAAAGCATTTGTATCATTTTCTTCTTGTACCATAATACCTGTGGGCCTTGTTAAAGTTTGTATAATAGGGTGAGCTTGGTAGGACCCCCAGCTACTTCAATCAGAGAAGACAGAACATGTCAGGGGAAAAAA
>VXBW01001771.1:199248-247926 GCA_013400375.1 Thinocorus orbignyianus
AAAAGGGAAAAAATGGGGAGGGTGGGCTGAAGCACCTGTCCCAGGGCTGGTTTTAGCCCAGTGGTATTTTTCTGGATGGCGGCAGACTGCTCTGCTCCCTCTGGATGCCAAGGAAGTCCCTTTCCTCCTGCCACTGCCAAAGTTTGGCATTCTGCCTCTTGGCTGCAGCCTCTGCCTCTTGGCTGCAGCCTCTGCCCGGCTGCCCACGCTGCTCTCTCCTCGTCGCACCCTGTCTGCCCACACAGCCCCAGGGACACCGGCTGGCTGGATTCCCCCCCTGCTCCCCGGTACAGCCCCCCGACACTGCGGGCAGGGCAGGGAGCCCTCCGTCTGTGCTGCTGCCCCGGGAANGCTTGGGAGGTAGTGGCAGGACAGACAGCCCACCTGCTTCTTGTCCTAATATACGTCCGTTCGGTACTGCAGACTTTTTTCTTTCTTGATCTTCTCTGACCACATCTTCATGTTGCGTATGTGCTGACAAGACAAGCTGAATGTGTCCTGCCAGCTGAGCACAAGCCGGCTCAGGTCGTCCTTCTGCCTAGCATCTTAACTACTGGGACAAAACATTTACATTCTGGACAACATTTCCTGGTAAACTGAGTGTACTGAAACAACTGGTAGGATACACTTGTATAGCAGATGGACTCATATTGTGTCTCTGTGGCTTACTGCAAATTTAATATCCTGTATGGTGCCCGGTAAAGGGTTGTACCGGCTAAATGTAGTCTGTAATTCAGTTTTTGGCCGAAACTTGATTGTGACTAGTGGATGTTTTGATGGATTTCAGTAGGTATTTGTTGGTTAAGGGCTGGAAAATGTTTGGTAGCTCTGAGCACATTGAGGAATAGCAATGTGAATCTCTTTCAATGGGTCTAGCATCTCTCTTGAACTACAGGAATCTCAGACAGGGTCGCAGGAGAATTGTCCAGACATTCGGGGCCCTGGGCACAGGACTGACTATCATTGCGCTGTCTTTGTGGTAAGCATCATGAAAAGGTAAGACTAACAAAACCAGATTAATCCAAAGTTATTTCTAACTGAATGCCCTGTCTCCAACAGTGGCCCACAATGAATGCAATAGAAAGAGAATACGAGCAAAACCAGGTAATAATGCCTAAAAGTGTTCCTCCAGATTCCAGCACACTGTGTGACAGCTTGAGTAGTGCACTAAGGACAAGGGAGCAGTTTAGACATCCTTTGTGCTTCTTTCCATCCACATGGGACATGGTTTAATCCCACATTACAAAAATATCACAAAAGGGATGGGAAAATGGCAGCTATTTTCATTGTGATCTGTGGGATTCCTGCAAGTAGGGATGGGTGGTGACAGTGACAAATAAAGGCCAAAAAATGTCCCAAGACTTTCTAAAGAGAAGAATAAGGAGAAGAAATCAGGAAATATTGTCCTATGTATGATCTTTTCATGTTAGTGCCTTTTGCTGCTGCTTTTGAAAATATGAGTTGACGTAATCTATTTCTTCAAAGCAAGATTCAGGTGTTACAGGTATTCATAGGTCCTCATTTCCAGCACCTATAAGCAGTGATTATCCATTAATAAGATGGTATTAGTCAGTGTTTTGCAAACCAGCATGTCTTAGTTGCTTCAGTTCCTCCCTGTACTTAGAATGGAAAATAACTATGGTAACTGTGCTTCTACTGTTAAACACTGACTTTTGGAGTAATACTTATTGTACAATGGATCCTGCATTGTATGTATCTACACATGCTCTCTATAATAAATAAGCAGCGAAACAACATATAAAAAACATTCCAGTCAGGGCTGCAAGGGGACTGCAAAGTTCATGACCATTAATTCTTCCTCCTCAACATTTCTTGCATTAAAAATTGAATGGAATGATGAGCCAAGGAAGAGGGCTTGTGAAAAGCTTATCAGGAATAAATATTTAGAAAACTTTGCTATTATAGCATCATTCCTGACAAGTTTATCTTTAAAACTCTTGCTTTATGCTATCTTTCAGCCAAGAACTTGCACAAAAATGGACATTCAAAATGGTTGCATCTGAAGTGTATTCAGGCTTTCCATATGCGTTTCTAATGTTTCCCTAGACACCACTTTGAACTATTTAGGAAATCTCAAGGGCGGTGTTTGTTTAAGACTGGTGAACAAAATGGCACTGCAGCCTGGGAACTACACAAGTAGACGAGAAATGCTGTCCTCACAAAATACACTTTGGATGCCTTGAATTGCTTTGTATTATAGCTGATGCTAAAATTAGCAGTGGAGTGTTATTGTTGTGGGAGCACGGGGACTGGGTTGTAGTACAGGCAGGGCTCTGGTGACAGCACACAGAACAGGCTGGGACGGGAGCTCCCACTGTCCTCCTTGCCTGGAAATGTCGGGTTTTCTCTGAGAGTTCATAATTTTAAAGAAGTATTGCTTTCACTCTGCATCAAAAACATAAGGTGCCTCAAGTTTCTTTCTTCAGGGGCAGTAGAAAGTGGTCATTGTTATTGCGTGCTTAATGTTTTAGCCCTTGCAAACGCTATTGTGTGTAAACACATCTCACGAGCGAAGTCTGCAAGGACTGGTCCTTGCATGAGCAGGGACCCTTCACAGGGATGAAAAGAGACTTTGCATTTTATTTGAACCTTCCAGCAGTTATTAGCTATTCATAGAACTATCCAAATTGGATAAAGACCAACAAAGAAAGAGTGTTTTCTCCCAGGTTGCCATAACTACTTATTTATTATGTTTTTCTTTCTAAAATAAAGAAAACTGTAGTTAAATCTTCCAGCCCAAACGCATGTTCCTACTTCTAGCAGTACTCCAGCCCTCCTATGCTGATATGTCCTCAGACTCTTTGGGAACATGGAAATAGAGACTTTTTATTTAAGGAAACAGGAAAACGATCAGGAGAAGATTGGCAATGCTCCCTGTGTTTTTATACAAGAGAAAAAGCAGGACAAAAGAAGTGCAACTGCAGCTTTGCCCATCTTCTGGAAGCAAGTAACAAATGTCTAGCTTAACACTTCAGACATCCTGGTCATATTTTCAGTTCCTTCTTTCTCCAGCTTTACTCACAGGCACAGATAAAATCAGGGCTGGGGCCACCCCACTGTACCTGTTACCTGCTTTGACACCCCTGTACCAGCAGACAGTCTCATATCTATGTTTTTACTACGGCTGGTCAGGACTGACCTCGCGACAAAGTCAGTTTCAGATCAACCCTGCTTTTGAGTCTGTCTGCTCCAGTTTTATGGTTTCTTTCTAGACGTGGTACTGTGTAGAAAGAGGTATGGTGTAGGGGAGCTAGTCAAGTGGGGCTTCCTCTTCATAGGCAGCACGCAGCTCTGTCACTATGCCACATAACTCAGAGCATGACAGGGAAACCAGAAGTATGTGCTAAGGGGAATGATTATGAACCAGTTCCAGAAGCAATGTGCAGAGCAAAGCGAACCTTGCTCCTTGCAGGGTATTAGCCCTTTTTACCAGCATATAGTCCTGACCTTCTCCCAGGTAGCAGCAGATATAGGTGGGCTTGCAAACCAGCCTGAAAGTGAACGAAAAATCAGCTAAGAGGAACCTGGGTATTTTACAATGTAGGTCATTGCATTTAAACAGTTCCAACAATGCAGCAGAAGTCAAACAGTAAAGAAAAAGATCATTTTCTTCGGGAATCTCCCCTCAACACTATACCCCTCTTGCAGGCAAACAGTTTTCCCTTCAAAAACACTTTAAGTCAGAGACATTTTTAATCAGCTGCATGCAGAGAAGCTCTGGTGAATTTTCTACTACACTTTAAAATGCTGCCTTTTCCCTCGGCCCCCCAAAACTGTCTGCTTCACTTCTCTGCCAGAGGCTGCCACTAGGGTGGGAGAGATGCGTAGCAGGTCCAACCTGCTTATGCCTCCCACAAATACACACATGCTGGCTGGAGGCAGTAACACACAATGGGTCTGCTTTAAACTTGGTACTCCTAGGTCTCTGGGGGTTGTGCAAATATTTGCTTTGCTCTGCAGTATCACGGCACTCCCTAAGTTTCTGCTCTGAATGGGCCCAAAAGACTCAAAACAAGCTCAAGTGAAACTGCCATTCTTTAGGTAGTTTTGCACTGAAACCGTGTCAAAATACATGGTTGCTATTTCACAGAGGGCTGTGAAAAGGTTTCTTTCCGAAAACTAAAAAAGGCAGTGACATTTTGTCAAACTGTGGTATTAAGGGCCACTTTATACCAAATGGTGAATCCAGAGCTCTCACACGTTAAGATACCGCAAAAATATGTGCTGTCCATAATCATCCATCAGTATTTGCAAGACGTGCTCTTTCATCCCACACCATTTATCTTAAGAGATGTGAAACCATCAGGAGAGGTCCTGACCCTCCTTCACTCCTGTCAGTCCAAACCCCTGTTGCAGCCTCAGCCATCCTCCCTTCCAAGGGCAGGACTGGGGCCATGGCCGAAACTTGGGCTCGACATTAATATTATCGGAGTATAACACGGGTAGAAGTGCTGCAGATGACAAGCTGTGATTATGTTTGCTGAAACACCAGGGCTGGAAACAATGATTGTAGAAAAGAACAAGATTAGCAGCACAGAGCGACCAGATTAGCACTTGCTGTGCTGCTGTATCTCAAAGATGCGAAATCCTCCCTCTACCCACAGAACAAACTCGACTGTCAGAGACTGGATTTAGAACTGTCCAGTCCTGCCATCTCAGGTGAGCTCCGAGCCTATGGGTTTTGCTTGCACTGGGATAAACTTCCATTAAAATTATGCTTATATTTATCCTGAAACCTTACATTTTTGCTAACACACCCCAACCCTTCTTTTCAGCAGGACACTCTGAGGAGAGTTCAGAAAGGATTTTAAATCCTTTTGAAAACAGGGCATATACATCAAAAGTACTGACAGAGCCTGAGCACCAGGAGCACTGTCTCTCCCAGAAGGAAATAGGTGGTTGCTGCTTTGCTGCAGAGCACGAATGGAGCTAATGGGCAGCTGTCCATTCCCAAACATGTAGTCAAAGTCTACAACATTAAGAGCTTAACACCGCACGGCTTAGCAGCTAAATGCCTACAATGTCTAAATTACCATTTAAAATGTAGTATAGGCTCTCAAGTGCTTCAGCATATGTGACCATTTTATCAAGCACTAGATGACACATCTGTAAAACGATTTTTCTTTAGGCAGGGCAGTCATGATTAGAAAAAAACCCCAAACCAATCTGTTTCCAGTAAATAGAGGAATAGAGTGAGAATAGTGAAGTCTTCAGTAAAATAAAGCCACAGCTGAAGGTGGGACATTTTTATGAAAAGGATAGACATAAAGAAGAGAAAACAAGCCTACACAAAGCCCATATTGAAAGATGTCCTGAAGTGCTAATACCTCAAGAGACAGGTTGGCGATTAAGACTTGTGTTGACAGGTAAACCAGGAAAGGAGTAAGGACCACATCTCAGTTATGTCTTTATTCCTATGTTATCTGATTAAAATGGAACTGAAGACTGATGCTATGGTCCAGCACTATTAGGCTGAGCTTTGAAAGACACAACGTTGCTATGGAGATGTATGTGATGGCTCAAACTGGGTTGTGAAGAGGAGGATGCACTATAGCCAGGAGACAAATGTTGGGCAGTGCTTGCTAGTGCACACCACATGGTGAGATAATTATTACATGTTGGGTTTTTTTTCCCCAGAAAAATCATTGTCTCCCATTTGTATTTATTCAGTAGACTCTGCAACCTGCTGCTGAAGAGAGGATCAGAAGAGGATAGCTACCAGTTTCTTCCCTCCTCCCATGCTACACATGGTTCCAGGTTACAGTCACTGACATACTCTGGAGCAGGCTCTTGTTTTGGTGTGTGTTTTGGTTTCTGCCACGGCAGACTGTGGAGACTGGCTGCTATTTCTAATCCATCTGCTACTAGTTTCAGTGAAGATTTCTTGTCTGGAACCACTTGCCTGTTTGTATGCCACACAAGGATGTACACGAGACTATGAGAAATAAAGGAAGAGATAAATGGGGGGGGGGAAAGCAGAAAAAAAAAGTGAAAAGTGATTCAGAAATGTGTCTGTTCTTTCCGTTCAAGCCACTGTACAGAAACTATGCTTCTATTGTGGGACAAAGACCTTTGAGCACAGTGAGATGTGTTTACGCTGCTCCTATCAAAGAGCCTTTCATCTCCACAAAGCAAATTATTAACACATTCCACTGAAGATGTGGGGGTGGAGGCCTGGCCTCGGAAAAAAAGCTGGCCAAAAATGAACATTTTTTTTATAAACACTTTTAATGATAGTGAATGGCTCCTTGCCAAGACCCTTATGCCCAGTGAAGCACTGCAGGCTGACTGTTTGTCTGGAGAAGTCCCGGGGGCTGAACCTTGTGTGCCGAGGAATTTCTCCTTTGAAAGGCAGTGGTGTGGGAGGTGTGGGCCTTTCCAGGTTCATCGAGTTAAGGTCTGCACTGCCGGTTGCCTTAAACCTGCACCAGAGACTAATGTTTGTTGGATGAATGAACACCCGCCCCTGTTCCAGGCTGTAAATTTTTGCCTTTCGGGAGAAGCTCAAAACATGAGAAGTAACCTACACAAAATATGCAAAATGGCTCTGTTAATAGAGTACTCCCTGTGCACTCCCAGCATCCTGTGCAGATGTCTGGCTACCTAGCAAAAATTTTGCTTACTGTTATTCTATAAGTAAATATTTTATGTTTTTTTTCCCTTGTTGCATGGATCAATAATGGCTTGCTTAGGAAAAAGCTTGTTATTAAATGGAGACCTGTAGTCAGCTCATCAACAAATCTGTTAAAAATTTGGGTGTTTTTTCACTAGCTTTATTTCTATTTCATTTGAAAATAGTGCTATTATTTGCACGAGCACCATATTTCCTCATTGCTATTATTGTCCCAGCACAGGATGTGTGTGTATATATATATCTCTATATCTATATATACGTAAAAATGGATTTCAATGAATTTGACAGGTTTCTGTGATTCAAAGGATAGCTGCTGTCCTCAGAAAACTATATATTTCTTCTAGGGCAGCGTCTAAGTAGAGACCAACAGGCTGCAGGAAAGGAGTACCCAGGGGTTTTTCTACATTCCCAAGTGCCTCTTTTGCACTTAACATTTAGTCTCTGGGCAGTCATGGACCCCAGGGGAAAATGGAAGTTTCCATAAGCTCTAGTTTCCATGTACTTGTACATCTCTTGAATTGTTTATGTTCTTGTGCAAACTGATTCTGTTAGCTTAAGATACTTCAGGAGACCATTCTTCAAATGTTTTTTTCCAAAATATAAATGTTCATGTTGAACACTGGGAAGTAGGTCTGGAGTTTGAGCTAACTCAGTTGCCAGTTGTGGTTTGCAATACACAGGCTGACCCAAGGGCAATGTTGAGGAATAGTGCCAGCTGAGATGATTAAAATTTTCAGCTTCCTGCTGTAAAAACAGACCTTTCGTGCTTGAGAAAGTGATCGGAACTGGATGGAAAAAAAGCACTTCCAGTTCGTGGAAGACATCAGTATTAAAAAAAAAATATTATTTTTTGCTCAGATCTTTGACAAAATCAAGAGTAAAACGCATTCTTGAAAAGAGGAGAGGTCCTGGTTTACAGTATATTTTTACCTGGTTTATAGTATATATAGGATATATAGTTTCTGAGCAGTAGCCCATGGGGGCTCCATAATCTTAAACTGAATCTGGGACCTGAGGACTTAACAAAGCCTGGGAACTGCCAAGAGCTCATCAGCTGGAAAGCCAGAACTCTTGGGTCCTTTGTCATCCTTTGGCCCAGGTGAACAGGTGAGGAGAAATTAGGAAAAGCATCTTCAAAAGCCATGTCGCTGGCACTTTTTTTTTGTAGAAGTTGATTTCAAATAAAAAGAACATTCTTGTCTGAAGCTGTCTTGCTTTGAGTGAGAGCTGAGTTAAGTACAGGCTAGCAATACCATATTTATAACCCAAAACCTGATAAATCATCGTTATATTTAAACACAGATATTTTGGTCCCTAGACAAAAATAATCTCATTGAATGAGTTTTGTTCTGTGTGTCTACATGTGTACAGGTGTATAAGATATACACACTCTATATGTTACTATGATATTGATAAATACAAGACTTCATTATTTTTGAGGCCCATGTGCAGGTCTTGTCAAAAGTGAAGTATACCTTACAGACAATTTGGCAATTGTATCTGAATGTCACAGGTAGCAATCTTAATGTATCTCACAGTAGTGCCCATTATGGTTGTTTACTTCAGAGAGTAATAAAGTTTCTCAATTGCTTTTTAATACTTTTCTTATACTTCTTTATAATTCATTCAGATGATTAATTTTCAAAATGTTGTAATGATAAATTTTTAAACTCCCAGAGTAAATGCCATTTATAAGGTGTTTGTCCTCACTGAACTCAGTGGTTAAGGCCCGGTTCCCCTGCCGAAAGTAAAGCTCCTGTTTGATTGTGGCAATGCTGGGATTTCACCCTGCCAGCTTCACCGACAAACACATTTTCCCATTGACTTCTAGCCTCATTTTAGCTTTTCTCCTTCAGAAATGCAGTTATTTGGCATTATTTTTCCTCAGTCAGCTCTTCTCTGTTCTGCTGGAGGACGGCTGAGTCCAAGGGATCAAAAGATTCCCAGACTCTTAATCTACCCTTACTTAGAGGGGTTTGTTTTGTTTTGTTGTTTGCTTGCTTTTCCACGGAAAGCTGCTGCCCTGCTCTACTTACTCTGCGTGAGAAAGTCTGAGTAGAAATAGACCTGAAAGAGCAGCTCTGCAATATCTGTGGTCAGAGGCATCCTGTCACCAAGCCGATGGAAAGCTGTTGCTCAGAAAGAACTAACTTTGGGATTCACACTGCCAGACCCATTGGGATGTTACTTTCTTTGCCCTGGATGCAGTGCAGACAGCCACACAGGAACAGTCTCTTCTTCAGAAACCTTACCAATCTAGCCTACCACTTAATCAATAGGTAGTAACATTATTTTATTATGTATCCTGGAATGTTTTCAGAGGCTTTTAAGGGTTGAGTAAGACCCTGTTCATCCCCAGATGTGACAATCTGTATAATTACACCACATCTGACATATTGCCGAGGATCTAAACACAACTAAGCACGCGAAATGTTTAAGAGCCACAACGTTTGAGCATGTGTGCTTAAAATTAAAGCTAGAAACCATGCTCAAGTTCCAAAATAAAATCAGAATAAATTTAAGAGCCTGCTAGGACTCTATATTGATTCAAGAGGCTCATCTTCTAATTGTAATTTATATTTCCTACACACTAAAAACATGAGGGTCCAATGGCTACAGGGAATCCCATGTCTCTGGAGTTTGCCTTCTCTTTAGCTGCCCTTCAATGTAAATCCTATAAAAATGCTCTAGGCAATACAGCTTGATTTGTTGCATCAGCTTCTTATCTTAACCCTGCTTGCAAAGCAAAGCCCTTGCTCAGCTTGCAGGGGTCCCACATTTGATTTAACTGTAATACCAAATACCAGATCTCTGCTTATTTGAGACTTTTGATTGCCTTTTGGCCAGCATTATACCATCACATGTGAATATGAAGGTATGTATGCATCAGGTCTCTTCAGTGGTATAGTTTCAGAAATAAAAGCAAAGTGCCTGTTTTCTGAGATACTGAAATCAAACTATATCATCAGATATGTCTTGCTTGCTGTATATTGAGTTGTGTAATAGGTCAGTGCTTGGATGAATCTTAGGGACCTGACATATCGATGATTTGCATGTCATGACTACATATTATGAGGCCCTTCATTAAAGTTTTCACGGTCTTCTTGGATCACCAGTGTTCTAGGTGACTTAACTCAGTTCAGGGTGCATTTGCCTTTTCTGAAGCACTAGATTAAGATTTCATAGTCCCTATTGTAAACATCCGTGCCTTGCCTTTGTTGATGCTTGTAAGGGACCATTTGGACTGAGACTTTTGTTTCTAACTGTCTGCTTTTCTACCCATTTGCTCTCTCTAGCCCTCAGGTATGGGGGCTAAGTCCTGTGCCATTTGTGATCCATAGTCTAGATGCTTATCCTAGCCAGAGCCGGCTTTTAAGAATGTATCAGTTTTCTTTTGGCAATGAAATTTGGTTTGCAATATGACAGACTCTGATATCATCTAAGCAGATATAAATTCCAGGTTTCCCTTAATATTTTGAAATGAACAGCACTGAGGTGGTTTGAAGTAAGTCTGGGTTTAAATAAATTCACACACAGATGAGTGAAACAGGGATTGTCGCCTGAACGGGATTGGTGTGCCACTCTGCTTTTACTCCTTTTGGTATGACTTCGGAAAAAGGAAGCCTGGTGCTTGTAAAAATATGCCTGTTGATCACCTCCAAAGGTTGAACTCCAGAAATAACAACTGTGTGGCTGGCTTTTGCAGTGGAATATCTGAGAGATGATGGATAAGGTTCCAATTTCATTAATGAGTAACATCTATGCAAGTCTATGTCAAGTACTTTCCTCCTTACAGTGCCCCAAGGACAGACAGACTTCACATAATGAGAGTGACAAACACCCGCTCTTTGGAATTCTCCCAGTGTTTTCCCAGTTAGAAAAACTAGTTTTCAATTCCTCTTTGATTTTTTTCTGTTACAAATTTGTCACTGCTGCTGGCTGCTGACTTTCCTTATGGAAAGCAGGAAGTTGCTAATGGGGAAACACCTTTCTCTGTTTTGGGCAATTTTTCACCAAGGGGATATTTCCTAGGCTATGAAACTGTCAAAGGAAGTGAGTATGTTGAGAGGCTAGGAGGAAATGGAGAAAGAGGGAGACCTAGATGGTCTGCCAACAGCACTGCAGCTGCTCCAGCCCTTGCACAGTTAAGGTTTTAGAGAGGTGGTGAACTCGAAACTTTAAGCAATCAGGCAAGTGGAATAATATTCTGCCTGAGGAGAGCAATTTTCTTGGTGACATTAGTGAGAGGAATTTGAGAAGTGAGAAGGAAGACAGATAGATCCTCACAGGGGGAGCAGAAACTGATAAATTCTGGGGGAGAGGCTCATTCCTCAAGGAAAGGGGGGAATACCCCAGAAAATGCTCCCTACTCATGGGGTTGCCCCTGTTAAAAAAAGCACTTGCACTCACATAAAAGCCAAGTATATATTTATAAAGATATATGTTATACTGCTACTGGCCTTGATCTTTTTGGTGGCTTTATATTGGGTCATGTCTTCAGGGATAAAGAGGAGGCTCTTCGTAAGCAGTCAGGTACAGTGCAGACAGAGTGAAGCCTTGCTTGACTGACTTTATGACTTCACTGCATACAAAGCCTACATGGAGAAGTTTCACTTGCCACTTGCTAATGCTGCATGATTTAAATATATCAAAGCAATTGAAGCTGACAAAAAAGAGAGCAGCTTGGACCTGAAAGCAAACTAGCAATCCTTGCCTTTCAGGTAGGGCAAAAATCTGGAAAGTTGATTGGCAAAAGGCATTTCCATTCCAGCTGACCTACAAGGAACTTTATCTGGGCTGAAGCTACCAAAGGTGACACAGGATGACCAAACACAGCAGCCAACAGAACAACAGGGCACACAGCTTCAGCCTTGGCTGTTGTGAGTTCTCTGTGTTAGTCTTTTGGTGTAAGTCACTAATACTGATCTGTGAGCTAGGATTCCAACTATACTTTTTGAAAGGAGAGAAATTATGCAAACCATATGTTCTGCTATTTATGCAGTTTTCGGGAACAATGAAACTGTTCTTAGATATGCAAAATGTGAGGAGAAAACTTCTAGCCCTTCTTGCTGTTTCAAAACTCCTTTGGAAATATGGAAGTGAAGAACTCCCAGAAATCGAGTAGCTGAAAAAAATAGGAACTGTTAAAGGATCTATTTTTAAAATATTTTCTTTTAAAATGTATTTTGATTTATAGGTGACTGCTTAGCTGGGTTAATTTTAGATCAGTCATGTTATTCATAAGACTTTGTCAGGACGTGTAGTGTGCTGCGTTATTTTTAGTCCAGGTTAGGCCAGCAAGTTACTGAGAATCACTCTGGGCTTCCCGCTCTGGCATGCAGCAGCTCCAGCTGCAGAGAGTGCTGAGGAGAGGCACAGAAGCAAATTGTTTGTCAGAGTTTTCTCCAGCCATTGTCTCCCTCCCTGACCCTGTGATAGTGGGGCAGCGAGGGAGTCCCCCAGGTATGCAGTTCGCTACCTGCTCCTAACAATACACAGCAGCCATGGCTTACAGGGGGATGCTTTCTTTAGAGATGGCCAGAAAGTGCCAAGGGTGCTAAGTCACTACAGGCACAGATAACCTGGAGTGCTTAGGAAGGTATCTCTGTGGTCTCACCTGTGGTTCCTAATCAGACCCTGGAAAACAAAGCTCCTCATCCTGCTCTGTGCTGGCAGCAATTGTTTCTGGGCAGTACTGAAGCAATGCTCCTCTCTGCTTTGGCCCTGCTTCTGTTTGATACCACAGGCTGCCGCTTCGCTGGCATTTATCCCTCATGTTGTGTCTGGAAACTGGGTCAGAGAAGACTAGCTTTTTGACATACACTTTATAGTCATCACTCTTCATTGTGAACTGCAAGGTCACAGGACTCAGTGGCCTGAGGAGAGGCATAGATGCACTGAACCACTGCCAGAGCAGCTGAAAAAGAGCTCGTATTCATGGCAGACTACATGTTTCGACCTAACTCTGACAGAAAAGTATACCTGTCAGCTCCATGGCAGGCTGATTAGGCTAATTAAGTCCTTGCCTATGAGTACAATAATTAGAAGTGTCAGTTGTTTAAATGATGATAGAAGAAAGGCAAGATTAAAGAAGCACTGGAGTTTGGAAATACTAACTGTATAGGAGGGAATCCATAACAGGCAGTGATTTAATACTTCCCTTCAAGCAACCTAATTTCTGAATAATGCTGAGCAGAGGAGAAAATTGTGTCCAGTGGGGTTGTTTTGTTTTGCACTTACTGTAATGAGAATTGAGACTGGTCAATGAGTTTACAAATCAAGTTTATAGGCTGCAAGCATAATTGTAGCCTTCGGGCAACCTTGGAAAACTTCACTCTTTTCAAAGGAAAGGTTTGCAGAACCAGGAGAATAGTGTGTATTTTCCTATCCTCTCAACAAAGGTATAAGAAGCCATCCAACATATTCTTGTAGCTTTGGATTTGTCAGTAAATGACTTGTGCCAGAGTGATAAGTTACAGTATCAGGATGGTTAGTAGCACAAAATGTGAAGAGAGGGAAGCCAAGAGAAACAAAACAAGAGCCATATGCAAGATTAGATAATATGATTCTGCTCAGTCCTGAGAAGCCTCTTAGGAAATTTGATTTTTATGCCTTGTATTGTTAGGTGGAAGTAGATTTACAGGAGACCAGAGAAAAGAGAACAAAATAACAGCAGGTCTGGAAAACATAACTTTCTAGGAGTGGAGTTGAGTTTGCTTAGCTCAAATCATAGAGAAAACTGGTGAAGACAGTCATGGTAACGCCCTTCCAGTGTGATAGGCAGAAGTGAGGTGATCACTTGAATCCTGTGGAAGTTGGGAGAGGGACAGGAAAAGTCACATTACATTGCAGCAGGAAAGAGTATGGTGGAACTGGAAAACCTTTTAAGTGTTACCATGGGCAGATATTAGAGGAGGCGATCTCAGAGGGTGGGGAGAAGAAGTGTTAAGAAGATGATAGGTAAACATTTATTTGCATTAGTGGATGAAGATACCTTGACACCTCTTACAACTCTATCCATTGGTGACTCTGCACAGGATTATGATTTTAGCAATGTTCAGGTTAAGATGTCAATGAAGCATCTCGTAGAGGAAGTCAGGAAAAAAATAAAGATGGAACAGGATGGAGGGAAAAATACCGGGAGTAGCAAGGCAATTTTGGAAACTGGGAGTAAGAGGAGGTTTGGAACTATGGGTAGATCAAGTCATTCAAGGAGAAGTACAGAACGGCTTGATAAAGAGTCCGAAAGCAACGCAGACATCCCAACAAAGGCTGTTGTAGTGACAGATGGTGAGCAGAAATAAAAAAATGGAGATAAAAGTAATGGAGACTGGTCACTTTTTGTAGAAGGGAGTATGACTAACAGCAGAACTGAAGAAGAAAGGAACGAACACTGGTCTGAAGACCTGGCCATGGAAAGGTCATTGAAAAGCTCGGTCATGCAAGGACTAAGGTACTGTGTCCTAAAGTGCAAGAAAGTCTGTATTTTAACCCGGCAGCATTGAAGTCAGATATAAAGAGTGTGATTCCGTGTCTTTTTTTAAAGACCACATCTGCCTCTAATTTTCTAGCATGCACGCATTGCACCACAAAGAAATAATGTAAGCCAAGCGTTAATTAGAAAAACCTTCCAGAAAACATTAATGACTTGTCTTCGTGTGACTGACCTAGTTCTCATTAGACTAGCTTAATCAGAGAAATGTTAAAAAGTCTGTGTAACAGTAACTGCTGCTCAGTTTGATTTGGACACGGTTTGGAGAAAAAGTAACACACAGATGTGAGCTTCTCAGTCATTTCCTGATACTCCTTAGGAAAATACAGCCACTGTAAAGCACAGAACATTTTCTAAGCATGGCAATGATAATAACTTTACTTTTTACTGACTCTAGATAAGTTTTCTGGATGGTTGGCATCACATGCTAGAAGAAGTTCATGAGCTATATTCATCTTGAGGAAAAGTGCCAGAGCCAATCCCCTTCCCACCAGCAGGGACTGTTGACGTGTATGAGCAGCTTTACCAGTTTAATGAATTGGGTCATTAACAGCAGTGGTTCTTGGGGGTAAGGACTGCCTATGCTGTTTTGTGCTAAGGAGAGGCATCTCCAGCCACCACTGTAAGTCTCTTTGCCTGCCCACTGCCAGCTGTAAAACACCAGTTGTTGAGGAAAATGCACTGCAGCTTTGGGTTTTTTTTTTTGGTTTTTTTTTTTTTTGTTTGTTTGTTTTTGGTGTTTTTTTTTCTACAGGAGAGAGGTAAACAGTATTTAAGTGGTACATTGTCATGCTCTGCTTTGTGACTATGATGAAACTCAAGTGGTTTTACCTGGGGATCAAAAGTCAGGGATTTCCAATGAGAGTGGCATTTTTTTAACACAAACCCTTCTCTCTGCACTTAGTGGTCATCCCTGGGCACATCCCTGCAGGCACGCATGTGGAGCCTCTACTTTAGAATTAAAAGATGCCTATGTATTTAAGAAATTAACAGAAACTAAGTTGCCAAATCATGGTAATGCCCTGAAATCAAGTTACAAAGAGAATGATGCTGTTTACCTCCCTTTCANTGAGTCTCGGCTTCTCAACAAGGAGGGTGCGTGTGCTTGCTGTCATCCTCCTGCAAGCGCATGGGGTGCTGAGGCAGCTGTGTTTCCCAGTGAAACAAGGAGAAGCCCTCTTGTATTTACCATGGGGAAAGGGCTCACAGCCACTGAACATGGTGCTCTAACACAATCCTGGGGTTAAGGGCTCAGTTTTTACAAATTACTCAGCAAATTAAAATCTATTTCAGCTGCAGCTATAGGAAATCTTGACTGAACAGGGCTACATCCTCTTAATTATACAGCTTCTGAAAACCTGTAAAAACTCTTATGTTTGGCCCTACACCAGGCTCTTAAGCCCCTGTTTTCAGCTAATGGAACAGCCTTAGGGGTCTTTAAGCATACATATTTCACAGACTAATGAGAATGTCTACATTTATCTGGTATAACACATGCAAGATGCTGATCACATAAATGAAAGAGCCAGGGTTAACCGGAGGCTGTCTTGTAAAAAAAGCCCAAACAACCAGAACCAGAGGAAGCAAGCAGTAAAACCTCTGATAATAATGACAGGCTTTAGCTGCAAGATGGATATCAAGACCCAGGATTTTAACCCTTCCAAAATTAGAGGCTATTTGGATGTGCAGTTATATTTCAGGCATGGCTCTATTTATAAATAACAAAAAGGTCTTCATGCAACCTGCCAATTTACGCAGATGGACGAAGACAGCTTTGGAGGCTTAATAAAAGCTTTTTTTGTTTTACAATACTACATCTGTTTTAGATAATGCGGGAACACTGTTTAATAAGACCTTTCATATATGCTTCCAGTTTAATATCTCTCCATAATCACTTCAGATACTCATATTAGAGAAATTAAACTAGACAAATGGTACAGTGACAAGAGTCAGATCTGAGTAACGACATAAACCAGAGAAGCAGACTCAATCTGTATAAATGCCCTGGTCAACAAACTAATAAAATTTTCTTTTCTTCCCCTTGACAAAGGCTACATTTTATTAAGCAAGCCCCTTCTGGCAGCTGTGTTAATACATTTAGATGCTATTGCTGAGAAACTAATCAGAGAAATGTCTGGAAATAGGTTAGGTCCCCTTTTTGATTTAAAAGCAGAATGAAGTTTGAAATACAACCATTTAAAAATAGATTCGGCTTCTGACTTGCCATTGTGAATAACTCAAAACTCATTGTTTGACTAAAGTCTGACAACTCAGAGTTTTGACAAGACTGCAAAACCAATGGTGTCCTTTCTTGTTTGGTCTCACAGTAATTTTTTCCAGCATTAAAGACTTCATCTAATTTTATTGTCTAAAAAAAGCCTAGAAACATAAAATTTAGAACTATAGTTTAAGTGATATATTCTCAGGGAAACACCAATTTACCCCAGAAGACTGTGTGCCCATTAAATATTTTTCTGCATTCTAAATCCTGTGAGGTTAAAGCCTTACTTTCAGGAGTATCCCAAGTGCTGGAGTATAAAGATCATTAGCAAATATATTTACTTATACCTTTATTGACTGCACCCCCTCCTTGCCTCCAATGTGCAAGTCTTGCATGGAAAAATAAAAAGGAAACAGAGACTGCCCATGAACATCAAAAGAGTTATGCACAGGTAGAAGTAGATGTCTGTCTTGCTGTACCAGACATTGCCACAGTCTGGTGCTGAAAAAAATTTCTCATTGCACTAATTCCTTAATAGTATCATACTAACATGCTGCAAAGTTCTCTGCTTTACATGGTTTTGCAGAGGCTTTTGGTCAGAGTTTTCTGTGGGAAGTTGCTCAGATCTGCCAAGATCCACCCAGGTCAACTGTCAGATCCATGCAGCAGGGGAAAAAAAGAATTGTAACAGGCTCCTCTGTGGGCTTCTGGAAAGCAACACCAGCCCCTGGCTGCATGGAGCATCTTCTCTCTGTGATGCATGGGCTGCATGCAGGAGGATGTTGGCAGTCACAGCAGCCCTTATCAGGTGGCCAGGCAGTAGTCAGCTTGGGGTGTCCGTGGGTGGGGGTGACAGGAGCTCTGTGTAAGTGCTGGGAGGTGTGAGGAAGGGCTGCCATTCACACAGCCCAGCTTGCCCCTGAGCCTTGCTGGCACATTTGGCATGCAGTGACAGTGTAGCCTTTACTCGTACCAGCAGCTCTTTTAGTCAACGTGCATTTGGAAAGTCAGCTCAGTGCTTTGGCTGGGGAAGCTTGGGCATCCATTTGCAGGCTTTACAGCTCCTGCACTGGGTAGGTGGTATCTTAGATCATTTAAGCGTTTCCCATGAGTGACCCATGCAGAAGAAGTAAGGCAGGTCATACATGTGCTTGTGTGTGCCCATGCATGAGCATGAAACCTAAATTGCACAGAAATGACCATGTAGTCAGTAAAATCAAGGAGTTAAAAAGAAACAAACAAACAAACAAAAACAAACAAACAAAAAAATAAATTGAAACTGAGGAGGAACAGAGTGGAAGACAGGAGGGTGTGGCAATGACAGCCCAACAGGGAGCTTGTTGCACGATCTCTCAGTCTTTTGCTGATGGTGCCAGTCCTCCTCTGGGGGACTCTGGTGCCTTTCCCCCTGCTCTCTCCTGCCTTGTCCTCTCTCCATCCCAAGTGTCCTGCTTTCTGCATCAGCCAGTCAGGTGCTGCAGGTGCAGCCTTGATACCACAGTGTCCTCAGCAGCAGGGAGTAGTGAGAGACTGTGGGAAGGTGCTGAGGAGGCTCCGGGGAGACCTTACAGCAGCCTTTCAGTGTCTGCAGGGAGCCTACATGAGAGCTGGAGAGGGACTCTTGGTCAGGAAGTGTAGTGATAGGACAAGGGGTAATGGTTTTAAATTGGAAGAGGGAAGATTTAGATTAGATAATTCTTTCCTGTGAGGGTGGTGAGGCACTGGAACAGGTTGCCCAGGGAAGTTGTGGATGCCCCATCCCTGGAGGTGTTCAAGGCCAGGCTGGATGGGGCTTTGGGCAACCTGGTCTAGTGGGAGGTGTCCCTGCCCATGGCAGAGGGGTTGGAACTTGATGATCTTTAAGGTCCTTTCCAACTCTAACCATTCTATGATTCTATGCTTCCACAGTCCCTGTGGCCCTGAGCTCTGCTCAGCGTCATGATTTGCAGAGGGTCCCACCACCGGTGACACGTGTGGGCAAGGAAAGGTCTGGCACACAGAGATGGAGAGATAGTGCTGGGGGACTGAGCCCTGGTAACTAATGGAGGGAGCAGCTCCCCAACAGAGGAAGTCAGCAGAAACTGGCAGGGTTTGGACCCCTCACAGTAAAGGATCCCATGCAATGTGGGTCATAACTAAAGGTCTCTTATTTGTCATTAATGAGTGATGAAGTGGCAGTCCCATCATCCTTGCTCCTCACGGGCTGCTTTATGCTAATCTGTGAGTTTGATGGAGTACCGCTTTTACGCATGTGGCATAAAATCAAAACATCCCAATTTAAAGTCTTTTCCTATAGATTTTACTGATCATAAAATATATATATTTCTGAAGTGTTGTTTCACAAACCAATTTAGGTGTCCATTTTAGACTAGCTACCTTATCTGCTATTATAATTCACTTACATTCCGTAAGAAAGGAATGAGCGAGAGGACTTTTAGATGGAATCTGGTTCCCACCATTTTGATTAAACAGCAGAGGTTACTGTTACTGCGTTTTAGTATGTATTTGGTAGAACTGCTTAAAAGCCAACCCCCAAACTCTTATCTGCAGATGGACTGCCATCACAGAGATCCCTTGTGTCACAGTTTGCTTTCCTCGCCACAATGATGCTGATGATTTAGAGTCTGTGAAGCCATTCTGCACCCTAATCTGAAAGGGAGAAGCAGCAGCTCCCTGATCTGACACTGGAGCTGGTAATGTGAAACAAAAGGTCCTGACTTTGCTCTATTTCTTGTTGTCTGACATCACTTAGCAGGCGTCACTGCTCCAACTGGATGTCACAAGAGTCAGCTACATTTTGCTATCCTTCGTCCGAAATGTGGCCATGACCAAAGAGGTGGTGATAGAGACATCTCTGAAGAGTAGAAAGGAAGTGCAGAGAAGTCTCCAACCTCTCTGCATACCAGGAGTTGTACTGTTTAGTGGACAATTGAACTGGCTTAAAGTCTCCATGGGCCTTCAAACTTGTTCCTTTGCTGTAACAAAAGACTAGATACACCATGGGAAGGAAATCAAAGGACCCAAACCTGAGGATGACTGTTTGGATGGGAGTGGAGCTGAAGCTGATGTCTCAGGAAACAAAATCTTGATCAACTCTGATGTTTAGGCTCTTTTGGACATTACTAAAGAAAAGAACTATTTCTCAACTGGGTAAACCACTCTTCCTATCTGTAGGTCCCTGGCTGGGCTGAGTTGGGTGTTGTGGTGTTATGCAGGTGCTGTGCTCCTGGATGCCCATGGTGGCAGGGTTCCTGTGTGTGGTTTCAAGTCCTTTGGGAAAATAATTGCTACTATGACCATCACACACGCACACACAGACAGGCATATCATAAGTAGCATGATGTCATGTTCAGTTCCTGCAAGCTGTTACTGTTACAGTGGATTCTCATCATATGGCAAACTACAATACATTCATTTTTTCTTACCAAAAAGTCAAGGGAATAAAACATGCTCTCTCTGATTAACAAAGAAACCAGATGTTCAGAATAATTTTTGAAACACGAGCAAATTCAAAGCCAAATTAAGCAAGTATGTCTGGACGTAGTCTTTTCAAGCTGTTTTCTCTCCCTTTAGTCTCTCAGCATGAAAAAATAAAAATCTTGCTGGGTGGTAAAACAAAAATTGATGATTAATTATAACCTTCTCTCAGGGGTATTTCATTGCTGGGAATCATGTCACACATAGACCTCAACTGACTCTAAAAATTATCCATATGCAGTAAAATTTAACAAAGGTTTCTCCCTACGTTCAGCCTCTCTTATGAGATAAATAATGTCAAGGGCTCAAATCATCTTCCTTATTTAGAATTTAAGCACCATATTTGAAGGACACTATTGGCTATATTTTCAATATGAAAGGCAGAGATTCCTGAAGGATGTATCAAACTTATTCATGACAACATTGTATGGCTTATGACTTGTTGCATGAACATTTGCTAATTAAGTTTTTAAGAAGTGCAGTGTTTGGTCAACAGTGTACATATTTGTATTTGCAAACATGATAATTGGATTTATGCAAGCAGATAAGTTCCTGAACATATGCTTTCATACAGACCCTACAGAACAATTAAGTCTTCTGTTCCGTAATCAACACGAGTCAAGTACAAGTTGGTTTATGTCTTTTGCACAATAAAATATATCCAATTTTTAAGTGCAGGAGCCTTCCCAGAAAGGAAATTCAGCCAGATTGTCACTTTGGGGATATAAAATCAGTCAGTCCTTTACAACATTTTAGTATCTGTCTTTCTTGATGTACTACCCAAGCACGCGTTCCACACCTCAATACATACAGACACATGCCCATTGCACACCCCACTGTACAGGAAGGTGCTCATTTTAATCTAGAAATAATTTACTCTTGTGAGCTTGATTGTGGTCTGGTTTTGATTTGCTGGCTTTGTTTAGGTCTTAGGTCTTTGTTTAGGATTACAAGTAACTTCCAGAAGGGTTGTAGGACTTCAGAAAGTAGCACGATTCGTTGTACCAGTATCCACTGCTGTTGAGCATTAACTTCTTAATAATGAAGTCTTTCAAATCAAGCACTACTGACACAATAGCGCACTTGAATCTAGTGGCTTGGCTGAACACAAGATAGGAATCATTTCCTTTATCCTTTTGTCCAATATATTAACTTTGATCTCTATGTATGGGCAATTCTCATTATACTTTTCTTAAATATGAACTTAGTACATATATCTCACGTATATTTTGGGCTATTCACTCTGTCTACCACATAAAAAGTGGTGTTCGGCTAGATATGGATTCTTCCATGCTAAAGGAGATCAAGACAAAATGCTTTCCTTTGTTTGTCTCAACTGAATCTCATCACAGATTATTTTTCATTAATCTCAAATCCATAATATATGTTGCAGCAGAACTAAAAGCCAAGTTCATAGCTTTGCTAGATCTCCATTCTTAAACGAAGTACAAAGACATTGTCATCTTACAGATCCATAACATACATCTCCTTCTTGACTTGCAGAAATGAGGCATCTTTTCCAAGTGCTGAAAGGGGAAGAAGGTTGCAGGTGTAACACTCACAAGTTGTAACGAAGATTCACCACTACTGTGGAGTCCTGGTTTACAGGGACCAAGTGTGTGCTTTCTTCCTGCTTTCTCCCATTTTACATAGTGCTAAAACCAGCAGCGATGTCAATGCAGCTGTGAATACTCAGCACTTATTTTAACTGGGCCTGAAAGTCTCAAGCCAGGCACTGAAAATCCGACCATCTGGAAGATGTTAAGCTAAAGCTATTTGACTCTACAGCAGAGACAAGGAAAATCCATTTTTCCAGAGTGACTGCAGAGCCGAGCCTGACTGGGCAGGTGTCCTGTGGTGAAAATGTATGTGTTCAGTGAGAGCTCTGTCCTGTGCTGTGGTGGTGCTTGGGAAGAAGAGGAGTTGAAGCTTCCTAGGTTGTTTTGGATTCTTAATTTTTAGGTATTTAACCTCCTCTTCTAATGTAACTCTGTGTGTAAAAGTTCACAGGCTTCTGGGAAAACAAACTGGGGGAAAAAAAATAAGATAGAAATACAATCATACAGCGTGGCATTACTGTCACACACAGACAGAGGCCCCAGCCTCTGCCACATGAGGTGCTGCAGTACTGGTTATCACTTCCTGCCTCAATCCTTGGTCTATTTTCAGCATCTGGAGCATTTTCAATGTACCCAGGCCAGCCTAAATCTCCAGAGACCATTTTTCATCCTTGGCTGCTTGGTATAGAAGAGGTTCTGGAGGAGAAACACTGACTGGAGATGTCCTGCCCAGAATTGACCACAAGCTGTGGGAGTGTGGGGAGTTCCGATTCTGGCTCTGACCTTTGAGGGGAAAAGACATGAGCACATGTTGTTCCTTCCCAGTGTGACCTTTGTATATTGTCACTGTTTACTTGTCTTTAATCTTCTTCCATCAGCCAATTTCTGCATCCGATCCTTAATTTTGTCACCCAGCTCCCAAGGTGGGACTTAGAGATGTAGTATTACAAAAGGAAGCTAGGCCTAAGGCCACAAGGAAAAGCCTGCACACTTCAGAATAGACCACTCATAGTTGTGGGCAAAATCCTCAGTAGAAAAGGTGCTGAGACATGTGAGGAGCTACAAAGCATGTGCAAACTGTAGATTTGAAACATCTATAGCTTTGCCAAAAGGTTACAGAATTCAAGCACTTCGTTGATGTTTTACCTCAGCAAAATCTCAAGTTATTATCTTCCTACCTTTCCAGAGTTTCCAGAGTTTAAACATTTCCAGGGGACAGTTCAGTGACAGCACAATGATTTTTGAATACACTCAAAATAGTTTTCCTCAGAGCGAAACTTCTAGAAACAAAAATGGTCCAGGGTGAGGTAAGGTCCATAGCACGGAAAATTTCAGTCCAACACTCGAAGTTCGACAAAACTGTCTGCAACAGAAAAGGGATACTGCTTGCAGGACAAGGCCTGCCAAATCATGCATCTGAAAAAATTAATCCATGGAAAAGCAACCACAGAAGCTGCTGGATGCCCATGGAAGCACCACACTGCGTTTTCAATGCCCAACATGACATCCCCCTGGGAAAGCAGGAGAAGATTAGGCAACGAGCCAGAATTTAGCCAAAACTTGCATCAGGGCTGACACACCCTTTCCTTTTTCCCCTTCCCTCCCTGTTCCCTCTCCCGCCGGAGAAGCGGCATCGGCTCTTTCTTGACCAGCAGAGGTCAGGGCCTCCCAGCGCAGCCTCTCGCCGCTGCCCCGACGCGGGGGTGGCTCCAAGGACTGCTGCCGGACACCCCACGGTGGCACCCCGGTGGCCAGGGGGGATTTAAGAGCCAAAGCTGTCAATGCATGGTGGCCAGTGCCTGTTCAGGGGCACCTCTGCCCTTCCTGGCGGCTGAGAAGGGCTTACTGCTGTGTTTTTGTCCCTGGGGACCTCAGCAAAACTCATGGAAATAGTGGCAGGCCCTGCCATGGGAAGCCTCCAAAATCTTGCTGGACAAGGGAAAGATTGAGTGACTTTTGTGGTGTCATCCAGTAGGTCATTAGAAGGGTGTCACATCCTCCGACAACAGCTTTGGGAAACTACCCTGTTCTTTCGTGTATCTAAAACACAGATTTTGAGGTTAATCCTCCAGTAAAGGCAAATTTGGTTGAAGGTACTGAGAATCTTCAGCAATTTTAGGTAGATAGGCCTCTACTTCAAACTTAATTTTGACAAAAATCTGATGCTATTGCTCTTTTCCTCCATCCCATTATCCTCTTGCTGTTCAGGAATATTCCCATGTTGCTGCTCTCTCTCTCTTGCTGTTCACTGCAAAATCTCCCTCTTCGTTTAGTTATGCTGTGCACAGGATGTAGGGGCACAGTCATTCGTGAGTCAAGGAATGCTACACTCATTTAAAGTGAATACAACAATATTCTGGATAGCTGTTTTCAACACAGAAGGAACACCCTTGCCCTGAATCGCCTCATGTTATAAAATACTCCCTCCAATACTGAAACCTATTAAATTTCAAGTTATTGCTGAGCTATTTCTGTTCTGACTTTAGATCAGCTTTGTGCTTTAAAGTTTAGGTGAACTAATCTGTTACAAACAGCTTTTTTCAGTGTTAGAGTTCTGTTTGTTTGTATTTTTTTGGGGGTGGTGGTGGTGGTGGTGTTGATTCTTAGGCAAATGGTAATTAATTTTAGAACTTTCTACCCTGTTGCAATTTTAGTGAGTACTTATTTATGTGTACTTATAAAATAATTAATAAAATAAATAGCTATCCAGCTATATAAATTGCACCCTGTAATAGCTGTGCCCCCTTCCTAGGTATCTATTTTGGCACTGGAACAGGTTGCCCGGAGGAGCTGTGGGTGCCCCATCCCTGGAAGTGCTCAAGGCCAGGCTGGATGGAGCTTTGAGCAACCCGAACTTGTGGGAGGTGTCCCTGCCCGTGGCAGGGGGGTTGGAACTCTATGATCTTTAAGGTCTCTTCCAACTCTAACCATTCTATGATTCTATGATTATATGATCTGTAGAATATACTGACTTGAGCTGCATACAGGGGTCTTAAAAAGAGGTACTACTGTCTTCGTCGTTGTTGTATTTAAAATCCCTAATTTTTGCAGGAGTAAAGGTATTTAAATGCATGTTTTTCACACTCAGGCTGGAATCCAGCCATATAACCTTAGGAATCTTATACAGTTTTTGTATATCGGAGAGAAAATAGGGAATTTGATCTTGGTCTGTAATTGACTGCAGTGAGAGAAAATATTTGAATGCAAAGGGATCTCTAATCAAGTGAAAAAGGAAATCGAGCCTAATGATTCCAAGGTGAATCTGGAGAAACTGGAAACTAGTGGGTGTTTGTAAAATCAGAAGTATCTGCCTGTTGGAACAGCCTGTCAAGGGATGCAGGAGGAAAGTGAGCAGCTTTCAAAATGACTCCCTACGTTCTCAAGGGACAGCTGGGTGCTGCAGCACCCGACGTGGGCCCACATGAGCCCAGGCTGCAGCTCTGTTCCCAGTTGAAGCCTGGGTGGGAACCCCCAGAGGTGAACATGACAAGCAGGAAGCAAGAAAACATGTGGAATTAATCAGTTCCAGTGAACTGGCATTTTCTCATTAAAATGTGTTCAGTCAGGTCCAGGGAGCAGGGAATGGCTGCCATCCCTAAAATTATATCCTGGTTCTCACACAGCCTGTTTAGTCAGGAAATGAAACTAGATGATGGGACCTTCCAGCTTCTACGTGAATTCCTGGTGCTTGTTTACATTTGTGGCAAGTCTGAATGGGTTCTTGACTTCATTAGAAAGCAAAAGGCAGCTCTGCAATTTTCAGTGACCCATGCTCAAAAATGCTTTTCAAAGGCTTAGCTGTGAAAATATCAGTAAGATTTTGTTTTGAAAATAACAAGTCCAGTTACACTTCTTCAGTAGTTGTGTAACTTAAATAAGCTTTTAGCACAGTTTCTGCATTCAGTTAAAGGTTAAGGTCAAAGATTTGCTGTTTTGCCCCTTACTTCAGTGAAAAGAGAATATCTTCATATATAATTAATCCATGCACATTTTACTAGAAAAATCAGTAAGAAAAATAAGATGAACATTTTTTTCCCCCTTTGTATGTGTATTAGTTTTATTGATTGTGGTCAGATGAGAATGTGAGTTAATGGGAGTGAACAGGTTGCTTTAACATGGAAGCACAGCGGCTTGGAAGGAGTATTTCCACGGGAAATGGCCAGAACTTGCTTTCCAGCAAGTATGTATTCTACATAAGGGATCCACAGACTACTGAGGAAGAAAATATGACTGAGGGGCCTGCATGATACTAAGAGATTTATGTCAAACAGATTTGCCTCTTGGCTTTTGGACTTAGGTTTCTTCAATCTTCTTTACTCCCAAGGTTGTGTTAGCTAGTATGGAAGTAATCAGTGTTATATCTTTTTCCCAAACAGCAGCATAAACCCAAAACCTTGCAGCCAGAGTGTCTCGTGCATTCACAGAAATTATCTTATTGCAGGGCATGGCTAAGAGGAATTAGAGTCACCACCAACAGTGGGGCTGCAGGGTAAGACAGGAGGCATTTCCCCTCATGTTCCCATCCTGGAAGCAGACTGTTTACCCAGGAGGGCTAAATGTGGAATTCCAGAGATTAAGTCTCCTGGAAGAGCACTTTTGTGGGCACATCTGGCTTTGGTTTATGAGGGCATGTTGGGATCCTCCTGCATGGAACTGCAGCAATTTCTTCTATCTCATTTGCACAGAGGGCAGTCTCAGATTTCATGATATCAGCTCTCCATCCTTCATTTGGTTAAGTCCAGCATTGTGTACCTGAACACTCCTTGCTCGGGGATGGCTTTGTTTCCAGGGCAGTCTGCAGAAGTCCAAATTGTATCTTTAAGGCCACCTTGGCTTTAATCTGCCCTGAACGCTCTGGATACCTTTCTTCAGACTTGCTGACCCAGCCAAGTAGCTGTGTCCTCCACACTGCAGAATCCATGGGAAAAAGGAACACCCCACACTTTCTCTGCCCTCTGCACCGCTCTGCAGCACCATGTGTTATGCCAGTGACCAGCTATTATGCTTTCAAGTGTGTACCACCATCAAGCCTCTACCCTATGTCTCTGCTTTCATCTCTTCTGAATACTTCTCCCATTTTTATTTTAGCCAATATTGACAAGTGTCAGTCTCGTGTAAGTGTATTTATGACTCAATTTAATCAGTGTCACCATAACATCATTGGCATTGTACTGAACACTTCATAAATCCTGGGCTCAGCTAAGTCCTCACTGGCACTGATGGAATCTAAATGTTACTTTGGGATATTCATCAGAGTAGCAGTGGTGTAAAACCCACAGCCAAAGTGCAGACTGTGATTTTACACAGAGCTGTAATTAAGCAATTTCTACGATTTTTCTGCTGTGAGCTTGATAGATAAATAGGTAAAATATCTCCTGACTGAAAAAAAAACCTCAAGAAATGCTTTGTGTTTCCGACGGGCGCCTTCAGCGCTGGTAGCTGCCCCAGAGACTGTTGAGTTCAGCAGAAGTGGCAGCGGTGCCCCCGAGCGCTGAGCTGCGTGCTCCCGTTGAAACTGCATTTGTTTTCAAATGTCTGTGCTTAGCAGTTGCTGGGCAGTTTGCTTGGAGAAAACAAAGCCCAGGAGCTGGGGTATGAAATGTGAGCATCCGAGGCACTCTTTTGGATAGGACAGACCACTTCTGCAGCGTCAGTCTTGAATATCTACGATCTGGGTTGTTATCTGGAGAGGCAATCTCTTCCTCTATCAATGAGTCCTCTCTCTTTAGTGGTGAGCTGACTTGGCTTCTCTCTAAGGTAAGGGGCAATATGGCTTCTTTTTATTTTGACCAGAATTCAAACATCTGTTCCTGACAACTATACTGAAAGTAAAAACATAGTCATATTCATAAACCACAAACTGTGTGTGATGGAAAAGTCACATGGAGTTTTCTCTGCAAGGCATTTAGCCCTGATGCGCTGCTTGAACTGCTAAGCTGCACTTAGACATACAGCTAAGAGCAAGCCCTCTTGTCATGCAATTGTGCACAAACATCCCACATTGCCTCTTGTAACAACAGCCACATTATGCTTCCTTGCACAAAACCAGCTGTCAGTTTAGATTTCCTTAATCCTGTCAGTTTCCAACTCAGCCAACTAACAACCATTATCTATGGGAAACCCTTCTGCGAAATAAAGCAACGTCCTTGCTGAAATGACATGTCATAAAAATTAGTTTGGTCACCAATCCAAGAAAATACTTTCTTTAAGTTTGAAAATTACAGGCTTGTGGTATCATATTCTCTGGTGCTATTGATCTCAGAAAGGATGAGCAGAACAGCACAGAAACAGCAGGCAGGACCGGATCCCCACTTGTCCTAATCACTTAAACAGTGCAATTGTGTTTTGTAAGTTGTTGCTCTGTAGACAGCACACACGTATGTATACTCCTAGTCAGAACATTTCTAGACTCCATCAACGAGAACAAGGAATGTGAGCCATAAGGATTTTGACCTGGCAGAGTTAGGATGGCTCATTCAAAAGCAACCTGCTACCACCAGTCAAACCAGAGTTGATAGTGACAGTCATTCCCAAAAAAGACACGGTAATGTTTTTTACAGGCTCCTCTGGGAAAGACTGAGGAGAAGCCAAATGAAAGGTGCATACTATTGCAGAGCTTCTTTCTGCCTGTGGTAAACAGGAGGCAGAAACAAACCAGGACATGTTTCCTGACTGTGGACACAGAACACGGTACGGATCAAATCAATGAATGACGATAAGAATCTTTAATGTAGTGGTCCTCAGGCTTCTTTGCCCACAGTGAACCCTGCAAATAATTTATGCTTCCTCACGTACCTGACTCACTGGGCAAGAGGAGGGAAGACGGTTGGATGCGACCTCAGCCATACCTCACTGTCTGAGAAAGGGAAGCCATCCCAAAGTCCAGTCAAACAGTTCAGATGTGTTACTGCTGTCAGGTCCATAAACACTTGTCACCTTGACAAGACTTGCAGCTTTTCAGGACACTGACTGGGAAAAGTTGAACATTTTCTCCAAGTTTTCCTGTTTTGCCATTGGTTTTGTGCATTTGTAGCATAATTGGATTGCAAAGTTGTAAACTACAGTTGGTTCAAAGATGGTAGTCAATACATCAGTAGACTGCCTTAAAAAGAAAATTAGAAGGTATGATATTTTTTAATTCATACTGTAGATGCCACTGAGACCAACCTAGGAAATGCCTTTTTTCCGCATTTTTTCCTCCTCCACAGCAATAAAGGAGAAATTTCTTTTTTCTTTGTAACAAAAGCTGCAACCTTTATTTACAAGATTCGGCATCAGGGACTTTCAGAAAAAAAAAAAAAAAATCCGTGATGTATAATTGGACTCATGATAAAATCCCAACAGCCTAAGATCTCAATCCATATATAATCTGATAAAACTTCTACATCCTGGTCATCAAAGACAGTAAAATTCTTAGTGTGTTCAAATGTGAATCTCTTCATGACTTTTCAAGCTGCTAGATGGTATATTTGTAAGAGTAAGGGACTCAGTCTTGGTTTTGGTTCACAAAATAGAGTGCAGCCCACAGCTGTGCTATAACTACACAAAGAAAAACACATACTTTCTTCTTTGGGAGGAATATAATGGCTTTTTGAAGATAACTTTTATGCAGAAAAGGGAGAGGGGTTAGTATCTTTTCCAATAAGTGTTCTAAATACCATTTTATGAGCTTTCCTTTAAATTTTTACTGTTCTAAATTAAAATGATGCTTCTTTACTAATAGTTACTTCCAATCTAATTATTTTGGTTCTATCAAGTTTAAACTGCTGTTTAGAGGGAAAAAAAATAACCCTGCCGTGGCCTGTTCCCTGTAGGTTGATGGAGGCCTCTAGGCAATCAAACTAATCAGAGCACTATCTCAGGGTCAGCCTGATCTCTGCAGAAATCTCTGCAGAGTCTGCAGCTGAGCTCTTCACATCATGTTTGAAAGTTGTGTACATTTTATATAAAAGGTGACAGGCACAAGCATGCAAGAATACAAAGCATGCAAGAAGAGTCTTCTAATAGGATAGCAGTGCAAGCTTGTTTTCAAAACTCAGCATTAAATCACACGTAGCAACTGCATTTTTGGGGAACAGAAAAAAAAAAAAAAGACTTCCCCAAAGAATTGTTTCTAGACTGAGAGCAAACAATAAAAGGATGGTCTCGTGGTAAAATGGTGAGAGAAAAGCTGGGGGTATAAATCTGTTTCTACTACAGACCTCCAGTGTGATTTTATGGTAGTGTCTGTGCTTGTATTTCTTTCTTCTGCTGCCAAAGAGAGACAGCATTACACCCTTTCTGGACCACTTTGTCTATCCAGTTGATTTAGATATAAGTGCTTAATGGCACACACTCTCTCCTCCTCAGTGGTAGAGCAGCTCCCTGCACAATGAAACCTTAATCTCCACTGAAGCCCAGCGATGCTGTGATAGCAATAGTAAGAATGAAGTTTTAAAGACAGCAGAAGAACTCAATTAGGCAAAATCACCGCAGATGAAACCTTTCAGACTGGACAAAATGAAAAGATTTTGGAAAGACTGCATTTAGTGTCACTCTGTGCTAGGGTCCCAGCCTACAACTGTCCAGAAATAAAGACCGTCTTCCCTGTTAGGAGGTTTAGAAAAGGGACACAGACCTCGAAGTCCAGATGAGTTCGGAGAACTTTTCTATAAAAAAATCAGACTTCAAGGGAGAGGCAGTGCTGGATGCAAAAGAAGGAAGGGAGATCTGATGTCACTCTTCATGGCTGGAGACATCCCACAGGCAAAGAAATCTGTTGGGAGGTGGAACCAAAAGTGTGAAGTCACACCATCCCAGAAGATCCACCAGAACATCTACTGAAAGCTTGCAATGGGCAGGACAAGAAGTGCAGGAGAGAAGAGATGGTGAGGGTGATTTAGACATGTTGCCCTGAAGAACTGGATTCTGTCCCTGCTTGTGCCAGCACATTTTAATTACCGGGAAAATCAGTTGAAATAGGTGAAAACTCTCTGTAAGTTCCTCCTTCTCTGATATATGTTTCCTGAGACACCTATGTCTGCTTTGCAGGAGGCCATAGCAGATGTCACAGATGCTCAAGGCAGTAGAAACTGCTATTGTGTCTGAATGTTACCAGCCCCAGTGTGCCTCCCTGGACCTCCCTGGAGGTGCACCAACTATGAGAAAGAGATCAGCCACTTTCTCATAATATGGTGAGGGTGAATGACTTCATATTTGTGCATCGAGGTGAAGCTGTGAGCACCAGGGCAGGGAATGAATGACCCTGCCATCCGAGCTGCAGTTGAATGCTGTGCTGGGGACAATTCCGTACTGCAGGGCCACATGCTGCCAGCAGTGAGACATAAAGCAGCCATTCATTCAGCGAGCGTGGTCCTTCCTGCACTCTGAACAGGCACAGGGACATAGTGGGGATTGGGCACCTCAGCGCTCTTATAACGTGTATCCAGCAGGGAGACTAATTACTAGCTGACTCTGCCTTCTGAATGCTTTGCTTTGCCATTTTGTTAATACTTAGTAAAATACAAGCTCATTTTCCCAGGACAGCATGAGAAGCGTCCTTGCTTTAGGGACATTTTAGGGCCATTCAACATAAAGAAATCCCTGTTCCCATGTGGAGTGCACTGGATTGGAGTTCAGAGAGTGCAGGTTTCTTCCTGGCTCTTGCTCTCATTTCCATGGTCAAATTATTCCTCTACAACCTCTATTTACATCCGCTTTCTTATATGGGGCAATGTACACCCTGCATTGTAAAGCTCTTGGAATGACTTGCTTTGAAGTTGCAGGGCCTGCTTTAATGGTATGCATTAAAGTACCTGTCAATTCTTGCACATGTCTTGATGTACTTGGTCAAACTGGATTTCCATTTACAACAAGCTGAAAGAGCTGGAAGTAGATCTGGAACACTACAAAAGACCTTGAAATCCAAAAGCAACCTATTCTATGCTAGAAACACTCTTTTCTGTGAGAAAACCAAGCAAGTGGTACTGTGCAGAATATGGACGAAAGGTGCTTGTAGTTAAGCCAGCTCAGAACAAGTAGAAGTAGAAAATCCAAAAGGAAAAGATGTTTGGTTTTTCTTACTGTGGGTATTTTCTTTTTCATGGAAGACTTTTGATTTGAAAGGTTGTCTAAATACTAGAAAAGCAGGAACGTCATGAACAGCAATAAAGAAACTTAATTTCATGGAATCAGAGAGCAGCTAAGAACATGCTAATGAGGCTAAGAACAATGTTAGGCAAAGAGCTTTTGATTTTTCTTGTGAGCCTAAACACCTTCAAAGCCCTGAATGGGCTGGTCAGGAGCCAAAACAAATGGCAATACATGGTAAGTTGGGAGCAAAACTAGCCAGTGGTGTGGGACTGGTCTATTTTGCTTCTACTGACAGAATGGAAAGATCTATTTTATGTGGCATTCTGATAATGACTATTGGTTTGGTTTTTCCTCTGCAGATAAGGCAGAGGTGTGTCCTTTGTTTCCCTTGACATCAGTGTGGCAATCTTACAAACACCCCAACACTACCCTGGTCTCCCCGCAATGGAGCTTATGCTCACTGGGGCCAGTGTCATCTGCAAATGTGCAGCCTCTTGCTTGAGGGAGTGTAGGGAATATAGCAATATCCAAATTCTGCAAGCAAAGAAGAAGCTGAATGCTATTTTAAGCAAACATTTCCTGTACAGACTTCCGATATTTCTTCTCCTTGTGTTTGCATTTCTCTGAAAGTATTGCATGTGGCCACGGAGGTAGTTTTCCCCACTTCAGTTACAGTACTTAGCTATTATTTTGCAATACCAGCTGGAACGATAGATGAATAAGATAACTTGAAAGAGTTGGTCTTGAGAGCAACCAGACTCAGCTCTCTTTGCCATTTGTAAATGTAAGTCTCAGTGGGAAATTTCACATATACATTAAATCACTTCATAAAGATATACTCTCAATTAATTTTATATTAATTTTTAACTTTACAGCTTGAAAAAGGGGATTTTTTTCAGAGCTTGTTGATGAGAAAGGAGTATATCAACTGCAGACAATTTTTTTTCCTTCTTGGTTTGTAATAGAATAGCACGAAAGAAAGATAACGTGTAAAAATGTCCAATACAGAAGACAGATGACTGTGGATGGCACCTGGAAAGTGAAATGAATGTCCTCTCACTGTGATCTTCTCCACATAAAGCTGCAGTTTCATAGCTGTATAGGGTCTTTGCTGTACAGATGTTTGCATCAGTGTTTCTCAGATTCTTGTTTGGGACTGGACCCATATTAGGGGTGAGCAGTCTGAGTTAGTTTTCAAAATCTTTAGGTTTGTCTTTAAAAGCAATTCAGATGAAGAAAAGACTGCTTTCTTGAATTCTCCAAGTGGCAGATGTTTTCGTCCTTGCCACCCTAGAACACTACTCTTGTTCCCATTGAACAGCTTCTGCCACTGAGCAGATTTCTGATGAATCCTAGGAAGAATACCCAGAAAACCTGAGAGCGAGACGGTGTCTTTCAGACAACTGAACTCTTTAAAAGGGCACTTAAATTGGCTTCTTTGTATAACATGCATTATAGGTTATATAGATGTAAATATTTATTTTATCTAACTTCTTTGTGAATTGCTACAGGAGTTGTACTCTTTCTCAGTGAGAACATACCAGGGTACAGGAATTCCCCAAGCCAATGGGAGACAGGCACTACACGGGGTATCAGATGCACTGAGGTCTGTGCTTGGTTGCACTGCGGCTCAGTAGCACATCGCAAAACTTGCAGTTTTTCCTTTTTGTGTCCTTCACTTATCTTTTAGTTGCCTTTAGATTATGTTGGTCCTGTCCTGTCAATGTACCACAGATACCGCAGGACAAGACCATGCTTGCTCAGGGTTTTGGGTAGTAACAAAATACAAAGATTAACTTGCCACTGTGGCTACTTGAACACTACAAATTTTGTTTAAGCAGGAACTGACACACATTTAAACTCAACAGGAGATTCCAGCTCCAAGTTTCCTGTGAATTCTCCCTTGTGCTTCACTGCCATAAGCTTTCTCCCTGGAGAAAGCATTTTCCTCTCTTGCTGGTGCTTGCTTCTTTCTCAAGGGTTTCATATGCAGCCATGGTATACGAGGTGTTACAAATTTTACTCCCTGGAGCTGATGGGTTATAGCTTGGGCAGTTAATACATTTGCAGGGTGAGAATCAATCTCAGATATTTTCGGTCCTCCTAACTCAGCTTTGGGTGCAGTTGTGCAGTGAGGGGGTCTGCAAGCTGAAAGAGGTCCTACATGCAGGCATGACCCCAGCTGCTACTGGTGCGAGCAACCTGCTCACCATCTGGTCACCACTGCAGGAACGGCAGCCACTCTTCCTCCGGCACAGGCTTTCAGTTTGCTTACTTTACTGCACATTACCTCCCATCAGTAATCAGCAGAAAGGTCATTTTTTATTCACTAATCCAGGGATTTACACACAGCATGAGCACAGTTAACTAGCAGACACTGGCAAGCAGGGGTTTGCAGGGAGAGGTTCAGAGGAGCATTGCTCCTGGCTGGTGCTGCCTGTGGCAATGGGGGCTCAGCTGCTGCCGTGCCTTCCTCTCTCCTGCAGTGCTGTACAACTGCATCCAGTCCTGCAAGCCGTGCTTGCAGTCATATCTGAAGTTTATGTACTTAATGATTTCTCCTCAGCTTTGACTCTCCAAAGCATGCTGGGAGCCATCCAGAGACCTTCCCCAAATTGCCTTGCTGGGTCACTTCCCCAGCCACTCACTGGCCATTCCCACTGTTCAGACCCAGGCACATTTTATTGCTGGTTCATGGAAGCATGGTCCAGAAATTCACAAAAGCAACTTAAACCCCATGAGATTATACTAAATTATAAACTTCAGGAATTTTAATTAGGTTTTGGGGTTTTAGCTTTTGCCTTGAAACTACGAGGACTAAATATTTATTTTATCTTAAATATAAACTACATTTACCACATAATCACACATAGACACAGGCCAGACACCAGAAAGCAGATGTGGAAAACAATCAGAAAAGGAGGGCAGTGTAATTAATGCCAGTTGAAAGGCTAACAAGGTTGCTAGACTTCCCTTTTCCATGACAGTTATCATGTTGATGAGACTATAATCTTATAAAGGTAACTGAGGGTCTGTCTCAATAGTGGATCCAAATAATGGTATTATGGTTGCATCCTGTCTGGATCAGCCAGATATGAGGCAGTGATCTTTGAAAAAGAAATGCTGCTGTAGTACCGTGCCCCTATAGAGAAACCCACACTTGTAGACTCCTGTGTGACATGTTAGTTAAAAAAAAAAAATAAATTTAAAAAAAAAGGTATCTATTCACATGTAAGTTCAAATGGCCATGGTCTGTATTAGGCAGGTGAAATAACAGATGTTGAAAAGTGGTTGTAAATGTCAAATCCTCATTGGACAGAAGAATCATGAGAGCAAACCTTTGGAGTTGGTACCTGGGCCGATGTTACACAGGTCCTTTACCCATAGTCTGAAGGAACAGATGTGGCTACAATTGGTGAAAGCTGCAGGCACCACAAACATGAGCGCTGCAGTAAAAAATGAGAGGAACAGATCACACATGCAGATGAGGTGGATTGACTAGTTTGGTGGATCCCTCTGGGCAGTAGGTATTTTAATACGACAAAAGGCAGAATTACCCCACGAAGGATGAAGAACCTAAAAGGTAAGGCACAGCACTAGAACAGACTCAAGGAAATAGTGGATAATCCACTCAGTATCAGCTCCCAGGACGATGTTATTACTAAGTCTATGAAACTATGACTCTAGGAACTTTAAAATAAACATTGACCATTACAAGATTCATCATAAAGTCATGCGAGTTGGCTACATTATCATCTCCCCCCCCCTCTGAGATGCCTCTGGTATCAGGAGCTCCTGTGTGCGTGAGAGAATATGTCTGTCTGTGATGTCCGCAGAAGGGCTGGTGTCTCAATGTCTTTCCCGGGAACTTGTGGCTCCTTCTCTGGGGCTGCTTGCCTTGGAGGAACAGTGTATAGGAGTGAACATCTCTGTAGCACTCTGAGCATCTCAGCTCTTTCACTTGCTTGCTAATGGAAACAGACTCTAAGATGTGACATATGCGTTATGTTGCACAACCGTAATGACAGAGAACACTGTAGGACTCATATTTCCATTGTAACCTTTGCTGTGCCCATCTGGCAGGGGCTGCTCTCCTTCCCAGGGCTGAAGAAAATGACGAAGGGTCTGTGCATGTATGCAGATGATGCACGCCTGTCCTGGGACAGTGAAGCAGGGCGAATGGGTGTGATTAGGATACACCATTGCTACAGCAGTCTGGAACCAACTTCCAGGCTCGTTACAAGAGGGTGTAAGTCAGAGCAACCTTTGTCGTATTTGAGCAGTCTGGGGGAGATTGTTGAATAAAACAGGCAGTTTGAAGAAGATAACCAAATCTTCAGCTCACACTAGAGGCTTGCAATCTAATTCCTCCTGAGGCTCTGGCACTGTCTCTCACTTGAAAATGTTTATGCATCAACAGTTTGTATAATGCCTGAATCAAATTGCAGGGTTGCATGTCTTGTTCCACTCCCTGGGGTGTGAGACTACAGGTTTTATGCACTTTCCCTTCCATTCCTTGCAGATAGATGTACACTGCCTTTGTTTCATTAGATTTTGGGATGTTACTGAGTCTATTTTGAGCTCTGGCAGAGGAAGATTGCCGATAGTATTTGTCTTTTTCAGGCAAAAATATAAGCAATATTACAAAACTCGTAAAACCTTGGTTGTCTTTTTCCATTTTAACTATTACTCTTAGAGCTTGCACAGTATGCAATTTCTCTTTGAGGAGCCTATGGGTATTTCTGTAGCAAAAAATCCTATGCAGCTATGTACAGAGAAGAGAAGCCACAGTTGAACTTCAGTGGTGTCAGCCAGGGGTATCTCTTGGTGACAAAGAGCACAAAATGACGAAAATGATGGTTTCTGGGAGAAGGGATGCAAGACAGCTACATGAAGAAAGGGGAACAGAAAATGTCATGAGGAACACAAAAGAGAAAGATCCAAATGGAGGAAGAAAGAATTATGGAGGCAGAGCCAGATGTATGTGGAAAACATAAAAACTGCATTAAGGAATACTGAAAAAAAATCACAAGGGCTCAGACATAGGATTCACATCCCCATATTTTAACCATTTTCATGTTGGCAGTTTTCAATTACCTGCTTCCAGAGGTCTCTGTCTGCTATAGAGGAGGCCTAAGCAGCTAAAACAGGTCAAATATCTAACAGCTGAATAGCTTATTTCATCTAGGGAGCAAATTTCAAAGCTGCTCAGCCTTTTCTGTGTGAAAGAGCTTTGCTTTATGGGCCTCCATAACTTGAACTCACTCCCAGACAACCTGACATATCGTAATGTATAATTGCTACTGGACTCTGAAAAATTGTCAGTTCTCAGGTACAGCAATACAGGGTGCTATGAACCCATTTGCAGTTGCCATACCTCAATCTGCATCAGATGGGGAACATAAACATGTCAGGCAAAGCACTGGTTCTGCCTTTTTTCACCGGGAGACAGAGCAAGAGCTCTTTTTTACTGGAATAGTTTCACCATTATGCATTATTTATTTATAGTTATTATATATAAACCATATAAATATTTTTATATGACACATACTGTATGATATATACATATATAATGCACATATGTATTGTATATATGGATTTGTATATACTGTATGTGAGAAAATTTGGGTTTTAAAGTCTACTGTAAATTCTGCTTACCCTTCTGTTAGTGGACATGACTTATTCATGAAAATGGGAAGTAAAAATATGTGAAAGTTGCCAGCATGTACAAACATCGATCTTTTTAGCTCCTGGGGACCCCAGAGAAAACAGATCCCGTGCAGAGACCTCTCTGAGGGGCCCTGAGCAATGTTTACAGCTGATGAGGTTTGCTTAACAGAATGTAAAATGAGGAAGAGCATAGAGAGAAATCTGTGGAAAGTCTGATGAAAAAAAGAGTATTGTGGTTTGTAGTTTGGCACAAATAAAGAACACGGCAGGACTCAATGTGTGTGGGAAAGAGCTACCAGTACAGTTAAGATGCCACCTCTGTACTGTCACTTCTGGGCAGAGTAGGAGTTCCTGAAGTTGCTCTGTTGTCATGCATGGCATATTACTCTGTCTCAAGGGCAGAACAAGTCAAGAGGCTGGAATATCTTGAGCCTGAAGTGTAAGAGAGCATCTTGCAGTGTGAAGTATGCACTCAGGAAGAGATCACTTAATAACATTTGTCACAAGAAATAACCCAGAAACAGAAATGGTATTTGCAAAAAGCCTATGGTATTTCCATTCATAAGGAGGATTAATCACAGACACAGTCTGCTGACAAGTCAAAACTAAACAGCATCCGGTAGAAGTCCAAGTCAAACAAGTCAAAAGTAGCACAATTGTCAGTGCTATCGGAGATTGACCAGTTTCTCAAACACGAAGACCCCCAGGGAGGACCAACCACAGGGCAGCTGCACTGGCAGCCAAGTGCTGATTTGCAGAGATGCCGTAAGTCTTCTCCTGCCCTCTAAGAGAGCTGTGCCTTCCTCGATGAGCTTTCACACTCTGCACTGGAAAGACACTGAGTGTGGCAAACACACTCATGGCCAAGTGCTAAAGCCTTAGAGCCAAAATGTATTCTTGGCAGCATCCAGTAGAAAAAAGCACAGAATAAAGTAGAAATACGGAGAATAAAGGAATGCTCACTCCTTGAGGAGCTTGAGAAGCTATCATCTGTGTTGGAAGAGGAAGTATCTGCAGAAGTCACCCAACCTGAACTCTGTGCCCCAAATTTTCAGCTGGATGGAAATGTTTTGCAGATGTGGCTCCAGTTAAGGAAAGAAAGGCAGGCAGCATTTCCTGCAGTTAGTCCCTGGTGCAGCCCAAGCCCTTTGTAGCATTGAGAAGGAGTGACGTTAGGCATACTCCACAACAGCTGTGGTCAGTGCAGATTCACAATATACATTATGCATTTTACATTTTTGCACTATTCTTGGGTGAAAGTGTTCACATGTTTGTGGTTGAGTTCAGTACCAACACTTAGAGAGGTTTGCTCTGAGATCTACACCAGGGTTCTGCCAAACTGTGACTGCACTTCTGGTCTGTTTTACTCAGTTGAACATTGCCTGCTGGTATTTGATGTTAGTCATATAGAAAATAATTCTCAGAACTAAAAAAACATCTTATTGTTTGGAGCATGGCCACATAGAAAGTATTGGTTTGAACAAAAATAACCTGGATAACCTGGAATGCAATGTTCTCTTTAGTACGGTGTTGTTATATGTGAATTTGGAGGTTGTCCCTTTCTTATTCTGAGAGAACACGGAGGTTGACCTGATAGATAATTGTCCTCTCAAGACAGAGTAAAGTCAGGATTTTTACAGTCAGCATATTTTAGATTTCAAGTGTTCACTGTAAATATTCCAAGCCTAAACAAAAGCTGAGAAATTGCAAAACAAATAATGAACTATTAATGCACATTATGTATTTTCTTCAGAGAAAGAAGATTTTATAAGATGATGCTAACAGTCAAATGATACTGTTTTTTTTGGCTAAACACATGCCTTTTAATGGGTGGATGCAACTATCATAATGCCTTCTTCTGTTCATTTCCTATTCAGAATAAAATAATAGCAAAGCGCAGCACAGATGGCCCAATGTCATCCAATGCACTTAATCCCAGGCAAACATCCAGGAGGCCATTTAGGAAACAACAGGCAAGTTTTGTTCACATTATAGATCTTTGAAAAAGTGCAAATATCTAGCTGAGTGGTGTACTTTAAATTTTGTAATAATAGACAAATTGATTTGAAAGTAAAGGTCTTTAGTCTGGAGCAGATTCAGTACTGTATTTGAACCAACATTAGAAATCAGGCCTTAGCTCTGGGGAATAAACTATCCAATCCGTCCATTAAAATAGCTCTGTGAGCAAAGACAAGTAAATAACAGATGCAACATCTATCCAAACAAGGGGGGTTTTCTTTGTTTTTTTGATCCATCAGTTCTGTAGTGTGGCGAAAATGAATCAGAATTGATGTGATATAGGTCTACTAGCAAGACTACCCACAATGGAGCCATCAAAAAAACAGCGGTCTCTCCTGTTGGGATTCCAGTCAAACTCCTCAAAGTGCCATTGCGTCTTAGAAAAATAATCCTTACTTGCAGCTGATACCTAGTGGTTTACTAAAGAGGTGAGTCCAGGGTGGGTGATGGTACAGAGATGTCTGAGGCTGGAGAAGACTGGTGAGGATGCGGGAATGATGTGCAGCACTGCAGTCAGCAGAGACAACCACTGCCAATTCCCTCTGTAAAACAAATAGAAAACTCATCCTCTTCCTCTTGCCCCTCTGCAATCGCTTCCTATTTTTAGACTGGGTTTTGTTACTGACTACAAAAAGAATGTAGTAATAACCTGAAATGACAACATTCCTCATCGAATGGGTATGTGCAAGCTTTGGAAAGCTGCTTAGGTACCAAATTCTTTCTGACATGGGCGGAACGAGGTGTCTGAGTGACTCTTATCAGAACCCAAAGTTTTCTCTTGCTGTTTTCACAGTTTAAGTCTCTCTCTCCTGGCAACCCCAGGCAGCCCTCTTGTGTTCCCAGGGGAGGGGCCTGGACAGGATAGGAAGACCTTTTCACTCATTTGTGATGGGCTGACATGATGGGCACAGCAGGTACCCCTGTCACTGCACCTAGTCACCACTCCGCTGGAGTCACCATCTGCTTCCTGGAGGAGGGGTCTGCCAGGAGGGGACACTGCTCCCACACACATGTGTGTCTCCCATGTGTCTGCCAGTGAGCATCTCTACCTGTTACATGTAACAGAGGATTTGCAAAATGCTTGTCTGACTGTGAGGCTGTCACCTGTGTGCTCACAGCGCAGGATTTAAAAGAAATACACTTTTCTCAAATTTAATGAGTTATCTTCATTTTTCTGATTGCTATCTTAAGGCCTAGCCAGTTATTTGCTTTTGTGTACAGTTTGTTTTGGTGATCTCCTAGGCCCCATGATATAACACCCTGTCATGTGAAACATAAGCACAATAATGCAGCTGTAGCTGTAATTCAGGGAAATTAGCAAGAGACCAGTTCTCTCTTACACCATGCTTTGCGTGAAATCCATCCTGCATTGAGCAAGCCTTTGGTTGAACAACCATATGCAATTGCTCCTGCTCATGGCAGAAGGTGATGGTCATGCTGTTCATTCAGCCATTCCCGTGCGTGGAAACCTTGCACAGCCCTGTTTGTGTCCAGTCTCCTAGGAGGGAAGGCTGGTGCCCTTCCCACCAGTCGCTCTTGTTTGCTCAGCCTGGTCTCTGGGTGGTATTCCCTCTGCAAATTCCAGCTGAAGTCACCTCCTGAGCTGACAAAGCTGGCCAGTGCATTGCCCTTCTCAGATTGCTGTCATTGCTCATTCCGCTTGCCAGAAAAATGCTTTTTTTTAATTTTATTTTTTTTAATTTTCAGATTTGGCCAACCAATAAGTAAAAAATTTGTCTCCCAAGCAGAGGTGAGGTCATGCAGATACTGAGCAGAGCTGGGAGTCTGAATGAGCCAGTTATGTCAGCCAGTTAATAACTTCACTGTTGTCATTTATTTGTCATTCATCCAGAAGAATCCAAAAGTGCTTTACATTCTTTACAACCAGCTTACAAACTCTTCTTGTTAACATGGCGTTTCACACACCGCTGAAAGCCTGTCTCCCCCTGGGGAGCAGTGTGGAGCTACTTGGGGGTGCCCTGCCACATTGCTCCATTGGGGACAGGGGGCAAAGACCACGTTGGGTAACTGAAGCAGCCAGGGAGTTTGGTGCTGTGCCCAGGTACAACCCAACTGGCCACTTGGAGGCTGCCTTGCAGCCCTGGGCTAATGCTTCCCACTGATACAAAGTACTGCAGAAAAGGACCATGATGTTGGGGTCACACCCCCTATGGGACAGAGCCCTCTGATGCTGTGCAGGGATGCTGACCTGTGCTGCTTGGGCTTCTTGGTAACCTGGGCGTGTGCTCAGGGAACTGGCTCTTCTTAGTGGGGTTATGGAAATTATATTGAAATTCAGTTGCCAGAATCACTTTCCTCTGTTGTTAAATAAGGAAAATATTACCGGGTGGGCTACCTCAGAAATAGTTTATATGGGCGAATTAATTCAGCTTTGCGTGATGCTTTGAGAAAGGCTCAGTACAAAGTAGTGATGCCCTGCCATGGTACGTATTTCTTCCCTGCATTTAGAGAAAGAGATAGTGAGAGAGAAGCTGCATGAGTACATGGTGCATGAATTTCCAAACCCAAATCACAACACACAGCTTGTTCAATAAACTTTTTGTCTCTCCCTCGTGGCACCTCTGCTCCATGAATGGGCTGCAATATTCTCTGATGTATCTGCAGTCTAAACCCATGTGTTTTTCAAGAACTGACAAAAAACAGCTTTTTTTTTCATGACAGACATTTTTTTTTTTGTTTGGTTGTTTTTTGGTTTTGTTTGTTTGTTTGTTTTTTCTTTTTTTTTCCCCCCATGTCTGAATGGCTTATTTAGTGAGACAAAGTAGTGAACACGTGTTTGAAGTTTTCACTCTGCTAGTTGTTTCCCTGTGAGCTGGGAATCTGCGCAGTGCAGCTCTGTGGGGCTATTTCTGTGTGGGTCTCAGAGCAGTGTGCTCAAGAGCTTGCTAGGGCCTGGGGAGGAGGACAAGGATGCTAAAAGGAGGAAGAGGGACACCCCACCCACCTCTGCACTCTCTGAGGCCACCACTTCAGGACAGTTTCTCATCCAGTGCAGAGCCCTTCCCTGACACAGGCACTGACCCAATCTGGCTTTCCCCCAGTTCTCACACATTTCCCAGCTCATTACCACTCTTTCCCCTCTCCTCGCCCCTGGTAACCTCCCTGTCTTTGTCCAGAACCCACTCCCATCTCTCAAAAGTTTTCTCACAATCCGCTCCCCAAGGATCCTATCCTGTCAGTGCCTCTAGAAGCAGTTTCGATCAAGCTGCTGTGAAGTCCACAGTCAGTAATTCATAAATGGTTTGAACAGTTGAGGCTTTTCCCCATGCCCTGTGAAAGCAAGAGTAACCTGCATGGGTAAATACCCCTGGAAAACAGCTACAGAGCTTGTAGCTACTGCTTGTAGCTACAAGCTACAAGCTACAAGCTTGCCTTCCATGCAGTTTATGGAAGGCAAGTCCAAGTTCTCTGTAATCTGTGACAAAATACCCAGAAGATTTCAAAGCAAGCTTGAAAACCAGCTGCTCACAATTTTCCTAATGACTCCTTCCTGAAGAAAGGTCTTTATTCTCTAGACAAGCTTGTGAAATCCTTGTCAAAGTCAGTGATGCCCAAAGAACGACAATTACTCTAAGTCTCCTCTGTGGCTTTTTTTTCTTTTCTTTTTTTTTTCTCTGTGTATGCTAATCAAAGTTCTCTAAATAACTGAACTCTGCTTCTATATGACTTACTTTATACTCTGTAAGAAGTGATACAAGAAGTGGTACAATACTGTGTTTGATTAGTAGTAGTGCTCTTAATAATGATTAGCAAGAACAGATGGATGGAAAGGTTTTGGAACTGGCCTCAGTGAATCTTTTTACTGCAAACAGTTTTGGATCCTATCATATGCTGTATCTTAAAGTTCATGAAAAATCCTGGCAAACATTTAGGGAAATTCCTTGAATTAATGATGATAAAATTAGTGTTAATTCTGGAGATAATACAAAGGAAAATACCCACAGAAAATACTTTACTGCTCCTTTTTTTTTTTTAATATTTTTTTTTTTATTTTTATTTTTTGAGGTGGAAGGGGGAGCAGGCAGAGGGGGAATGTGAATGCCAACATTTTTTGGCTGAAAAAAAATGTATTTGTCTTGGAAAATGAATCTTGCATTCCCCTTTTGCTTTTACAGCCTGGACCATCCTGCCCCACTGCATTTCCTGTGTTGCATTACACTCTTCCCTGGAGGAAATGAGCTGGTGTGATGGGATCACAGTTCCAATGCAATGAAGGAGGTGGGAGATGATCTATGATAGACCAGACATTTTCTTGGAAGAAGGACATTTAATCAAAGCCATTTTCCATGAAAATACATCTTCAGAAGGACATTTAGCCAATTGTCATTAATGCAATTAACCCCATGGGTCCTGCTTCCATTTCTAAAAGCTACTGGGAAGGAGCAAGAGTTGGTTTGGGCTGCTTTAGTCAGTTGACAAATACTTGGAGTACAGTAGCTAATACTCAGGTACGTGTATGATTAGAAAGAATTTTGGTGAAGTGGAAAAAGTGTCAGTAGTTCCTGTTGCTACAGTCTCCACTGTTTCATTTCTGTTTCCTGCTTCTTTGATGCCAGTTTGTGACACAACAGCTGGACAGACTGAGACAATGATGCCCACAGGTAGATTTTTGTGTGGAATCCATGGCAGTCCCATCCTCTCAGTTCTGCCACCTCTGGGTTCTCAGACAAGTGAACGTGCCATTCGTGTTAATTTTGTTGAAATGAAGAATACAGATACTGCAGGGGGTCACGGTATCTGTTATTCCCTCTAGTTCGGTATATTTATCGTGGTTTAGAATCATAGAATGGTCAGAGTTGGAAGGGACCTTAAAGATCATCGAGTTCCAATCCCCCTGCTGTGGGCAGGGACACCTCCCACTAGACCAGGCTGTTCAAAGACCCCTCCAGCCTGGCCTTAAACACTTCCAGGGATGGGACTTCCACAACTGCTCTGGGCAAACTTTTTAATCTGAAAGGAGAGTGCCTAGCCTCAGCACAGGGTTCAACCAAGCTCTGTTGCAGAGCTTTGGTTTGTTTCTGCAGAGCAACTGCTGAAATCACAGCTACTTCCCATGCCAGCTCCTAAAAGCCACTTTAGGTGGCCACCTATGACAATGCTGCTTCCAGCTCTGAAAGATGCATTATCTACGTTTAGTACATGCAGTGGATATTTCTCCTTACGAAAGAGTGACTACCAAAGGTTAGCACCTACTTGGCAATCCATTGCAAGCAAGGTACCCTGAAGGCTGATATTGGGATCCATATTGTTTGCAGCCTTTGTCAATGACCTGAAAAATGGCACTGAGAATACCCTCTGCAAACTGGAGATGACACTAGACTAGGAGCATGGCTGAGATAACAAAATGCAGAACTTCGTACCAGAGACACCTGGATAAATGCGCCAACTGGGTACACTCCAGCTTTATTAAGTTCAGCAAGGACAAGTGTGATATTCTGTAGCTGTGGTGGGATAAGCTTGTGTATCAGTACAGGCTGGATGAAAAGGATCAAGAATTTACAGTGGATGCCAGGGTGAACAGTCACCAGTTGTGCTCCTGTGTCTCCTACAGCAAGCTAGGCCTCCTGCTCAAGGGGGATGTAGAGAAAGAGGAGAAAATACAGTGGAGGGCCCCAAGATGTTGGAACCTAAAGCACAGAACCTGCAAGGAGGGGATGAAGGAGCTGGGCTTGTTTAATATGATGAAGAGAAGGTTAAGAATTGATCTTATAGCTGCCTACAACTTCTTAAAGGGGAGTTACTAAAAACTTGGAGCCAAGCTCCTAGCTGTGGTACATGGTACGACAGGGGACAATGTTAACAAGCTGGAGCACAGGTTGTCTGAAGTGAGCGTTAAGAAAAGCATTTTCACCAGGAGATTGGTGTAGCACTAGAGTGGTTTATTTGGGAAGGTGTTCAAATCACCACTCTTGAAGGTTTCCACCAGCCAGTTAGACAAATTCTCAGTTGACCTATTTAGTGCTGGTGACAGGCCTCTTTGAGCAAGAGTTCAGACTAGAGACTCCCAGAAGTCCAGTTGTCATTTCTATGATTCTTTGATCCCCTCACAAACTCACATTTGGAACTGAAGGTCTATTCTCGCAAACATACATGTGGGAGGAATCTCTGGGCTTCCCTGCCTCCATCCCTAGATCCCTAGCACTGTGCCCTTTCTCCTTCCCCAGACTGGAACCACCTGATGTGTGTCACACTGTGTTTATGATTACTTTTGGCTTATAGATTAATTTGGTGATAGTCATGAATTGCTTCTAGAATATACTACCTAGAATGTTTTCTCTTGGTTGTATCTGCTAGGCATCCTTGCCCAGTGGAAAGGCCTACTTACTTATTTCAATTCCTATTTCAAGCCCGGCTTTTAACACCAAATATAAAATTCATTTGATCAGCCTAGACAATACCTGCTGACTGGAAGTGTAACAATCTTAAAGCTGTCTTGTGCCATGAAACAGATGGGACAAGTTCAGTTTGAATGGGATTTAATGCAGGAAGGTGTTGAAGAGTGCTTGTTCCAGCTGCTCTGTGATTAATATTATGTCAGTTCATAGTGAATGCACAAAAGGGCAACATCACTCTAAAAAAGTCTCCAAAACAAAACCTGTAGGTCCATTGGTTTTAACTTCTTGGTATTTCCAAGATGCTTTTCACTACTGGGAGCCACCTGTGCCTATCCATTATCAGAAAATCTCCTTTTGATAGTGCCCTTTCACTAGGCTTTAATATGTGAAAAGGGCATTCTGAATTTTTTTTATTAAACGGATAAAGTTTCAAACAGCTCCTCCAGATGACCTGCAGACCCTGCAGCCTTGGCAAATTTCCCCATGTAATTTGCTAAGAGCAGTATTACCTGCAGTGCTGATAAAGGTCCCACTTCCAAACTGTTGTCAGCTAGTCTTTAAATCCGTGCCAAGACCCGCTATTCAAAGACTGCCTTTTTGTGATCCCTCTCTTGGTATACCCAAGAATAATGAATAAGAAAGTCTTTTACTTCAGCTGCTGAAAACCTCAAATTGCTTTTTCTTCATAATTTAAGCCAAAGTCCATCATCTCATTAATAACAACTCTGCATTCTTCAGCTCCCTATCTACAGGCCATTTTGCATTTTATAAGTGGCAAAATAAATCCTGTGGATTGATTTTGTTTTGAGAAACTTCAGGGTAATTTACTGCAAAGCCTTGAGTCCTTCGTTTGCATCTGAGTATAACTTAATCATGTGAAAAGAAAATTAACCTAGATTAATTAGGACACATACTTTCAAACAGGACATGATACACTTCCTTTCCTGGGTTTAAAATATTTTCAAGCTGAATTTAAAAATTGTAGTAGAGGCTGTGAATTCCGATATGGTAATAGGATGTAAAAAGTCACAATAGCCAATCTGCTTTAAGAGACCAAATTCTGCTTCCATTTACTCCATTAGAAAATGGATCACACTCATTAAGACACAAAAGCCAAAACCAGATAATAGACTGAAGTATCCAGTTCAGCGTGTAGCAGGATGATCCTGTTTGTGTCTTTATTCCTTAGCTCTAATAGATCTATGATGCCTTATTGATAGATAAAGCAAATCAAGACAACTATTGCTCTCATTACATTAGATAGTGGTGTATGTGAATAGCACCTGATGGGTATTTTTTTTTTTAATTTTGAATATCCGGTGTCAAATGTAATATAGGTCACAACTCAAGTGGATTTCTTGTAAACCAGTAGTTCTGAAAGGTGTTGCATGCATGCCCTTCTTTGTTCCGTGCAATGTTTGTGCTTGCCCTCCCCAGACTGAGCAGTGGCTCAGTCACACAGTGTCAGGGCAGGCTGGCTGCAGTGCGAACCTCATGCTCCCACCCTGCACATTTCTGCTGGCTGCTCTGCGGCCAACAGTTAGAATCAACTAGTTGGTCTTGGCTAGTCCAAGTTATGATTAAAATCAATAAATCATCACTAGTTTTATTCAGTCTGTTGGCTGTTATATCATAATAAGGTAAAGAAGAAGAAACTGATTTTTTTGTTTGTTGTTGTTGTCTGGAACTGTAGAGGAATGAGATCTAGGGATGAGGGAAGCTACTCTTTCCCATCTGTCTTTTCTAACAGAAGATGCCTTACCTGGGAGCAAAGTGTGGCTCAAAAAACACAAATGAGGCCAGATATCAGTGGATATGCCTAAGCTGATGGAAGGCTCCTTTGTTAGCTCCTTATTTTGGGTACACTGTTTTGCAAACAGATCAATTTGCTGCTTCCATTCATTTTCTTTTCAAAAGTCATGATAGACACACATAGAAAAGTTGGGCTGAAAAGGGAATAATCTTGGCTGTGAAAAAAACTATGCCTGACTATAGCAAGCAAGGGAAAAGAAGCCTTTTATAATTTTACTAGGCTTGCTAACAACCAAAGGTGGGATTTGAATCTTAGCAGTTCATTCAGTTCCAAAAGCTTGCAGAGGTAGGTGATTTCTCTAATGGATTTGGGCTTTGGTGCCTCTCAAACATGGGGAGGTGTTTGTTTAGCAGAATCTTGTCAGGCTGAGGTCTGCTTTCTCGAATGAGTCAATGACAATGGTAATAAAATACTTTTCACTTCCAAATGTCCTTCCACCTGCGATGCCAAAGCTCTTTGCACAAGTTAAATGCTTCTCACAACACCAAAATGTAGATATGGATTACTATCGCAGTGGCGGCAGCAATCAGAACATAGTAACAGAGGGAGAAAGTGGTTTGCTTGTGCCAGTGGCAAAAAAAAGGAAGCAGAATCTGGGGCAGAAGTTGCTGAAACATGGTGTGGGTGAAAGCAGATGTGGTTCACCTGCAAGTCTACTGTCCTCTGTGTGATGGTGCTGAGACGATGCTTAGCTTTTTTTCTGTCTTGATGGTTGCACTAGCAGTGTTTAAGTTCTGTGATGTTGAGTATTCAATGGCAGATACAATTTTCATAGGAAACAGCTCCTTTTGTCACAGGAAACATGCAGACTCAAGAGCGAAGGAGAAAACAAAAATGCCAATGGCAACAAAAGTAATTTGAATTGTCATCTCAAAGATCCAGGTGCATCTTATTCTACTAAGTAAGGACATCCATGCTCCTGGTCATTATGGGTAATTGCGTGTAAGTCAGGTAAGAAGGTACTTGAAAGAAAAGGTGTATTTTCCCTCTTCTCCTTCTCCTTCCCTCATCTTTACCTCTCATGAGACCTGCCAGCTGCCAAAAGTGCTTAAACTCCCCTACAAGTTGGATTTTAGACTAGTGAAGTGTCAGAAGCGTTGCCACAACCTAAACCGGTATTGCAGTCACTACATAATCTGCCACTTTCAAAGTGAATCAAGGTAAACTGAACATATCCTAAAGGATTTAATCTTTGTGAGTGGGACTGGGTAGGCTGAGCAGCAGCCTTTCTGCGAACATCCTCGCTATTGTGTGCTGCTCTGGTGGTGGTGCTGGAGCACAGGGTGCAGCCAAGCTCAGCAAGAACAATTGGGCAGCACAGGTCACTGTTGCAGAATGGCTGCGG
>VXBW01001774.1:2595-28268 GCA_013400375.1 Thinocorus orbignyianus
TCACCCACTTTTGGTTTAGAATGCTCTCAAAACAGTTTATAATCACCCATAATCTGCCTCGTGGAAATACTGGATTGCATATTATTATTATAATTTTTTACAGAATTACTGTAATATTGTGCCCGAGGTGCAAGGCTGCTTCTGCCTTTTCCAGTTCTTTGGAAAACCCTGGAACGCAGGGAAACGCTTTACACAGAAGCTGTAGGAGTCTGATCTCGCTGTTCATATAGGTTCATTTGCTAGAGTGCCCGAGTTAAAGGTCTGAGCAGTTCTCAGTTTCAGCAAGATGTTGAACAGGCTTCTTGTCACGCTGTTTCCTGCTCTGTTTTAAAATAGGTGTGTGAAAATTACTTAGAAATTAGCAGAAATTTGGATGTTGTTGTTGTTCCTGTGGTCAGAGGGGTTATTTCTTTAGCAGAAGAGACAGTGAAAGCTTATCTCAAAAAAGTAAAATGTGAGTTTGTGTATATTAATGCAGTTACATAATTGTGGCTGATGTTATTTGGGTTAAGTACCTTAAACCTATAGTCAGAGTTCCTTTTCATTGAAGTTATTTTCCATGGATGTTTCTTGTAATTGTCTTGTATTTAGTTTTAAAAATAGGTTTATTGATTTTTTTTCTTTTTTTTCCCCCTCCTGAGTAGTTTTTTGTTGAAATGTTAGTGGCCAGCATGGAAGAAAATTTTGATTCTTCAAGAATAGCTACTTTAGTTAAACTTACAAAAATTTGCTTGTGCAAAACTAGCAGGACGTTGGTCTTCATCACTGCTTTTTTTTCTTAAGGGCAAATAAGTTGTTACTTTAATGCTTAAGCACTTTTGGTATACGGTCTCAGACAAAACCTGAGGATGTTTTAGGGAGTAAGTTGCATTTGAAACAGCACTAATGTCAAGCCCTGTTCTGCCTTCGACCTTTACTTACAGCTTCTTTACAAAAGATACAGTTGTGAGTGAAATGTAAGTACTCAATATGATGTCGCTGTGAGGTGAATACTAAACGAGTGGGCTGGTGCTGTTGATACCGTGACATTCCTGCCAGGAGAGACCACAGCAGTTTTCAGAGAACAAGAAAGGAAAGGAAGCTACATTTGAAATGTATCTGTTGTTTAGTTCTTGGTTCTGAAATATGTATTTCATACTTTGGCAGCAGCCTACTGTTTCCCAGAGTCTGATGCAGGCTTTCTAAGAAGTCAGGGAGAAAATGCATGGTTAGATGATTTGAAGCAAATGTGGCCGTGCTTTAAGTCTAGCATTCTTCAGAATTTATCTGTAACCTCTGCTTCGTGTTCCGTACTTGGTTCAGTATTAGGGTTTTGTTTCATGTTGTTTTGCCTATATTTTATGAACTGAAATTGGGTGAAACTGCTTGCTTTTGCTAGAAAAGACTTTCTAGCCAACATAGCTAGGCTAAAACGACCCTTATGGTATATTCAGTATAAAGACAACATAGATATATATATATAAAGTATAGAAGTCTAGGCTCTCCTGCTGTTTTCAGACTTGAATTTGTCCTTAGGGTACTATTTACTTTGTTGCTGAAATGGAATTTATCTTTGATCTCTGAACCTTTTCGACACCTTCTGATACATGCTTGCTTAACCAGAGCTTATGAACATTCTCTTCCACGCTTACAAATACGGAATCAGTTTTTCTTCTAAATGAGTCCTTTCGTGCCTGATTTCCCCCTAGAATGTCAAGGGCTATTTTCCGAATTTAGATTTCAAATCTGTGGTGAACTGTGCGTGGTAGGCCAGTACAGTGAGAGAGCCATTTCAGTGAGATCATACGGTGTGCTTCAGTTCTAGTTGGTGTAAACAGTTTGTGGATTGGCATTATACAGTGTTGTATGTAGCATAAGTTCAGCTCTTCTCATACCCTGCAAGCCTTTCCAGCTCTGTAGCCTGCTGCCCCTCCGTACTGGTGCAGATGTGCATTTGGCCATGCTGGGAGCTGGGACGCTAGCTGCACAGGTCATTTGGATGCACTTCCCTGCTCCTTTTGCAGAGCTACCGTGCGACAGGTAGCACTGGGCTGGCTGAAAATGTGGCGTGCTGCTGCAGGAAGCCGAGAGCAACCTCAAAGCTGTTAAATGAGAAGCCAGATAGAAATACTACTCTTAGTCCTCTCAGTTCTTTTTAAACACTTAGTATTTGAGTTATTTTATTTTCTTGACATCTGTGTCAAATATAAGTGCTTCGGGAAAATCACCTTATGCCATAATTACAGTTTAAAATTACAGTCTTCTACTTTCTCAACAAGTAATTCAACTATGAACTGATTAACTTTTGAATTTGCTATAGTTTTCCCTTATATACTGTTGAGTATAAATTATTGGTCTATGAAATATAGGCCAAGTCTTTGATTTTGTGTGAAATGTGATAGAGGTGTCTTTGTTCAACTTAATTGGTATAAAACAACTCTGGGCCTTGTCAATGGAATGGGCAATGTGTGTCCTTCAGAGTGTAAGAGAAATGTACTGACTGCTTATGTATGCTCATTGTAACATGTTTGAAACTTGTGTTACTGCATTAGTCAGGTATTCTTAGGTCTCACAAATGTGCAGGGAAAGCAGAGAATAAGTGATAAAATTTGTGCTTCTGTGTGTGTGAGTTTCTCCTGTGAGAGGAATCAGGAAGTTGATATTCTCAAAGTGAATAGTCAAACGAAGACAGTGATTTCACTATTCATGTTAATAACCCAAATGAGCAGATGATTGTGGTGTGCTTCCTGGCTCTTCAAATATCAGTTGTATCTCATGAAGCACATCAGCTTTGTAATGCTTATTTATATATGGGATAGCTGAGAGAAGTTCCAGAAAATGGCTTTTTCAGACAGTGTGGAGGTACTAGACAAAGCAGTGGAGCTTCTGAGTTGTTTCAGCATCATTTGCCTTGAAACTTTGTATGAATTACAAGTTTCTGATACAGTGAGAGTCCATTTGGGCCTGTTTTTCTTCTAGATAATGAGTTTTCCTTTTCACTGTTGTTTGACTGGCCCTAGTCCCTTGAAAGAACCACTTTGAGAACAGACATGGATTTTTCTTTTCCCTCCTGTGTAAGGTAGGACTGTGACTTTCAGTTCCTGCATCACCAAGTCTTTAAGGCTTTTAATTATGGGATAAAGTTAATACTAGTCCTTTACTCTTGTTTAATAGATACTTTTCCTCTCAATGGAATAGTATTTTGCAAGTAAGACAAAGTGAATCTTTCTTGTGATGTGTCACTTTGCCCAGTTGTGCTGCCATTAGAAGGAAGTTACAGATGGTTAGGGTTGATTTTTCTGTATGGTGAAAAATGCCAATGAAAGTCAGGATTGAGATATACAGAAAGAAATTCCCTGATATCTCACTTTCTAAAAAAAAATCTGGATTAAAAAAGAAATATTACTACTGGCTCCTCTTTACTTAGTAGTCCATGTACACCTCACAACTTTACAGTGCTTTTGTTGCTTCTTTTCCATATGAGGCTGAACAATTGAGAATGAATAGGGTATACGAATGTGTAGAAAGCAGGGAACAGGCGAGTTCTGTAGCACATGTTTAACAACCATTTGTCATGTGTATTGACTTATTCTTGCTTTAAGCACAAGCATGGGCAAAAGGATAAGAGCACAGAAGAGAAGGAATGTGGTGACAAAAAATATGCATTATTTGAACTGCATGGTCTGAGTCTGAAACTTTGATCATGAAGAAAGACCCATTCCTAAGCTAAAAAGGTAGCAGTAGGCTACAGGCTTTAATTTCTGGGGAGTTTAAAATCTGTTGTGAATAGAAGCAGTGTGGTGAGATGTTATAAGCTGCATTCTGAGAAAGTGAAACTTGTGTCTGTCATTAAAATACCAAAAGAAAAAGCTTCTTTAGACTTCAGGGCTCCTACAATGTTAGGAGTGTGAACAGGCAGTGTTACAGTTTACCAAGCTCATAGGTGCAATTTGATGGCCTCTGCAACACCTGGATTCACGGTAGTGTGGTAAAGTAATGAATGCTGATTTTTTTGGATGGGTATAGTATAACTCCTAAAACTCAGGGCAGCAGAGGTGCAGTGAATACTTGGTCAAGTTTCTGTGAACATTGTTAGTTTGATTTGTTGATAGATGTTTGGAGTTACTGTGAAGGGAGGAGAGCTCACATCAAGTCAAAGAGAAGTTGCAGTAACCAATGATATAAAGGATGAACTGACAGTTACTCTGCAAACCACATGTTAGGCAGACTTCTTGGAAGTGGGGGGAAAGAAGATTACAATCTCTAAAGAAGGGCCAAAGTACCCTGACCTAGCAGCTTTACAGTTTGCACTCCTTTTGCTGTAAATGTACAGAAGTTTTTCAACCCTAAGCAGAGCAGTGCTTTTTTTTTTTTTTTTAAAGCTTGCCTTTCTTGCATAGAGTAGTTTCGCCATGCGGGGTTTCTCTGAAAGTTGTGTTTTACCTCTCAACTTCTCAAGATTATGGGAAAAAGTCCGTATCTTTGAGTTGGAGTCATGCTTCATTTTTGAGGCATTTTCTTCTTGTTATTAGGACTTTGCAATTGACACGAATGCATGACTGGACTTCAGACAATGCTTGGCAGCAGGGACAGAGCATCCTTTCTGTTTTGATTAAGGATGTTACTTGTACACTGGTGGAAAAGCATCTGTCTGTCTTCAGGTAATGTGCACTGTAACTTGTAGTTCAGGCTAGAATTATGGTGTTCCAATGAAGTTTTAATTGAAACATAAGTTACTCAGAATTGATGTGGAAGCAGACTTGGTCAGTATTTGGGAGGGGAGTGGGCAAGTCCTACTAAGTAGTTGTAAACAGGAAGTTACTCACACTATCCCTTTCTCATGACTACTTAAGTGTAATGAAACAATGCATTACAGTAGCAAGCAGTTTTAGGTTGTGGTTGATGTCCTTATTTTGATGCTTCACTCTCAGACAAGTAGGAAAACTGTCATTTCACTGAAATGGTTTGTCTGAAAAAAAGTCCGTGAAGATGAGAAAAATAGGGACAGGACAAAAAAAAAAAAGGCTTTAAATCAATTTTATTTATAGTGCAGTGAACTTACTTGATATTATGTGATGCATAGACTTAACTTGAGGAATCTCTTGGTTGGAAAAAGACAGGTCTTCTAGTCTCTATAAGATGATGATGTCAGAAGACTGCCAATGCTGGTGCACTGTGGTGGTGTAAGGATGAGTGTAGAGTGCTCACGATTAAAGCAAATAAGGTAGGCTTACTTCCTAATGTAAAGGAAGTAATCAGATAGTCTTAATGTGGGCTGGAAAGGTGAGGCTGGTAAACTTTCTGATCTAGCGTGTTTCTCTGGGTCTGCTATGGGGCAAGACTAATTCCAGGTTTAACTGTTGTACTTCAGCTACTCCATTTTCAGTTTGTGTGGTGCTCTGTAGTGAACCTCTTAAGTGTAAGTTCAGATCTACAGAAAAGAAAAAAAAAAGTTTTCTTCTGCTGTAATTTCTATGGCAGTAAGTAACAACCTGAGACTATTTTTGGGATCTTGAGCTGTGTTCTGAAAACAGGACTAGTGAAATGCTTCAGCAGTGAAAAATCTGTCTCAGTGTAAGAGCTTGGAGGGGTTTATATACATATAGACACTGCTTACCTGTGTGGGGAAATAGTAGGATGATTTTGATGATTGAGCAATGCATTTAATTTAAAAACTATAAAAGTTCACTTGCAGTACTCAGCCAAAATGAGCACTTAGGATTTTCAATGAGTATTGAAATTAATAACCAGTATATGTTTTGAAGTAGTTATGAAGCCAAGTATAAAATGTCTTCAGATTCCTAGCTAGTAATTAAGAGGATTGAAATTACCTTTTTTTTTTTTTTTTGGTTGAAAATGAGTTTCATTTAAATGCATCAAAAATTTCTTGGACTTCAGAAGCCTTTGAGGTGGTTGTAATGTTGTGGTTGAGTGTCAAAAAACCCCCAGGCTTTTCCATCAAGAAATGAATTTGTGTAGTTCTCATAAATGTGGTTGAGGTTTAGGTATGAATTTCAAGATTATTTGGGAACTGAGAGAAAATTTCAGGGCAACTCTGAATGTCTTGAGTTTTGGGAGGACTCTATCGTTATCAGCACTTCTGTGAAAATTTGAAGCTTTTTTTTTTTTAAGACTACTGTAGTTGGTTTTTAGTTGGGTAAACTGATTCTTCCTTTCACTCCTTTGTAGTCAATATTAACAGGATTAAGCTTAGTTATAACGTGTAACTTGGTCTACATTGTAAGCATTTCTTATGTTCTAGGTTGAGCTTGTAGGAATGCTCATCAGTCCAGCTGAAATAGTTGGAAAAATAGCAATGNCTCTTCTGTCACCTGAGGAGCATCTGTCATTTTGCTCTTAAATGCCTTCCAGAAAACAACCTGTGCAGTAGTTTCAGGTAATGACTGTAGTAATTTGTGTCCTGACTTGAAGGCTCTAAGTTTATAAATTGCAGCTAGTATTTTCAAGGTGCAGCTTATAAGATTATTAGAATAAAATAAAAATAAACGGTTATAGAAATGAATGTGAAGACTTTCTTCTGTAGAGCCAACAGTGCTTTCAGTGTGTAGCAGGTCTGTGGGATCTGTGCGGGGCAAAGACACAGAGGCAGTATCTGTGTTGCACTGACTGTTGTACACTGATGTAGGGGCTTGCAGCTCACTGAGGCAGTGGGCTCTGAAACCCGAGGCACGCTTCTGGATGTAAATAGGGAGCTGGTTGGGAAGACGGATCAAAAACCATAGTTTCCTAGCACCTAGCTTTAGTGGTAGGCTGACTCACAGATTCTCTCACTTGTTTCACCTGCTCTATGATATCCATAAACAGTAGTCATAACTGTCCAGTACTGTCCAGAACCATGTTTTACTTGCATATATTTTAATTCAGAAAGGACCAAAGTGTCTTAAGGTAATACTCTAGGATGGTGATTAAGTGTAGACTTTATTCTGTCTCCAGCCCCTCTTCCATCAGTGTCCAAAATACTGATTGTAATTGCTGAATAGAGCACTTGCACTGGGAGCTTTAGAAAACCTAAGGCAACTTCTTGTTGTGGGAAGTGCTGAACCTAATTTTATGTAATGAATCAAAGTAAATGGATAAGGTATTAAAACTGACTTAATGGGCCTTTTTCTTGTAGGTGGTTTTGCTTTCGTCTATGAAGCTCAAGATCTTGGAAGTGGTAAAGATTATGCTTTAAAGGTAAAATGAATTTACATCACTATAGCTTTATAAAGTCTGGCTTTTTGCTTGATGTTTTACCATGGCAGTTAGTCCTTGATGTGTGCTACTGAACAAGTCAGTTGGGAGAATCCAGAATGATAAAGGAGTGTTTGTAGCATGCTGTATGTATTTAGAATGGCCATTCCTCTTAGGACCCTGTACTTTATACTTGCCAAAGATGGGAGTTCTATTAGGTACTGCTGGTGTTTGCCTTCATTTGGTCTAGAAATTCATGACCTTGCCCCAGGCATTTAGTTGCATGGGTAAAAAGATTTTTTTTCTGAGTTTACCTGGAGTACAGGAATATTTTCACTCTTCAGAAGCAGATTTAGCCTACCAGTTAGCCTGCCTGTTTAGCTTCCAGAGTGAGTTTCAACTGTATTAAAAATAATGCTGCACTCTGACTCATTGGTCAAACCTTCAGCCTGACACTTTTCAGAGACATCTCTGGATTCTTGTTTTCTTAAGGTTTGTAATAATCATGTAAGACCTGAAAAGTCTATTATTGAAAGGCCAATAAAATGACATAATTTACTTTGTCATATTTTGTTGCAAAAAAAAAAAAAATCATGTCACTTGTGTTCACCACAAAATGGCTTCACTTTTGGAGATGTTCTGTGGCTGTATAAGTACAAAAACATCTGTCTTGGGGAAAAACGGGTAGTATGAGATGTGGGAGGGGTAAGATGGCATTAAGTGATCACTAAGTACTTTGTCTGGTTTTTTGCTTTTCGTGCCACATCCTACATTAACAAAACCTGTGGACAAAGCCATGTACAATGTGTATTCAAAATGTCATCTAGAAGTAGCCCATTTAAAAATAACAGATAAAAGGTTAACCATTGCTGTACTTCTCTTTTGTAAAACTGATACTTCATAGCAAATGCTCAGATTGATTCTAGTAAAATGTTGACTCCAAATGCAAATGATATTGGAAATAGTAATACTTGATTTTGCTGTTTGGTTACTCAATTACCATTGAAAACTACATAATTTNTAATAGAGGCCTTCTTCAGAGGTTGGATCAGCTTGGTTGCTGATCAGATATAGGTTTGAATATGGTGGGTTGGATTGATTTGAGTTAATTCTGATGCCTTGGTGCTTTAACCTGTATAATTTCTAGGAGGGCATTTAAATGAAGCATAGTTGTATTTTGGAGAGCGTGTGTGTAGGTCTGTGGACGTTTGTATTTGTAGAGGTACTGGGAAGTTGTATGCTTTAAAGGCATAGACTTGCCCCATTCCAGCCCTGGAAGAACCCTTGATGGTGTACACAGCTAAGCTGAGCTTGCAGAATAACTCTTCTGTCACCTGAGGAGCATCTGTCATTTTGCTCTTAAATGCCTTCCAGAAAACAACCTGTGCAGTAGTTTCAGGTAATGACTGTAGTAATTTGTGTCCTGACTTGAAGGCTCTAAGTTTATAAATTGCAGCTAGTATTTTCAAGGTGCAGCTTATAAGATTATTAGAATAAAATAAAAATAAACGGTTATAGAAATGAATGTGAAGACTTTCTTCTGTAGAGCCAACAGTGCTTTCAGTGTGTAGCAGGTCTGTGGGATCTGTGCGGGGCAAAGACACAGAGGCAGTATCTGTGTTGCACTGACTGTTGTACACTGATGTAGGGGCTTGCAGCTCACTGAGGCAGTGGGCTCTGAAACCCGAGGCACGCTTCTGGATGTAAATAGGGAGCTGGTTGGGAAGACGGATCAAAAACCATAGTTTCCTAGCACCTAGCTTTAGTGGTAGGCTGACTCACAGATTCTCTCACTTGTTTCACCTGCTCTATGATATCCATAAACAGTAGTCATAACTGTCCAGTACTGTCCAGAACCATGTTTTACTTGCATATATTTTAATTCAGAAAGGACCAAAGTGTCTTAAGGTAATACTCTAGGATGGTGATTAAGTGTAGACTTTATTCTGTCTCCAGCCCCTCTTCCATCAGTGTCCAAAATACTGATTGTAATTGCTGAATAGAGCACTTGCACTGGGAGCTTTANTTTTACCATGGCAGTTAGTCCTTGATGTGTGCTACTGAACAAGTCAGTTGGGAGAATCCAGAATGATAAAGGAGTGTTTGTAGCATGCTGTATGTATTTAGAATGGCCATTCCTCTTAGGACCCTGTACTTTATACTTGCCAAAGATGGGAGTTCTATTAGGTACTGCTGGTGTTTGCCTTCATTTGGTCTAGAAATTCATGACCTTGCCCCAGGCATTTAGTTGCATGGGTAAAAAGATTTTTTTTCTGAGTTTACCTGGAGTACAGGAATATTTTCACTCTTCAGAAGCAGATTTAGCCTACCAGTTAGCCTGCCTGTTTAGCTTCCAGAGTGAGTTTCAACTGTATTAAAAATAATGCTGCACTCTGACTCATTGGTCAAACCTTCAGCCTGACACTTTTCAGAGACATCTCTGGATTCTTGTTTTCTTAAGGTTTGTAATAATCATGTAAGACCTGAAAAGTCTATTATTGAAAGGCCAATAAAATGACATAATTTACTTTGTCATATTTTGTTGCAAAAAAAAAAAAAATCATGTCACTTGTGTTCACCACAAAATGGCTTCACTTTTGGAGATGTTCTGTGGCTGTATAAGTACAAAAACATCTGTCTTGGGGAAAAACGGGTAGTATGAGATGTGGGAGGGGTAAGATGGCATTAAGTGATCACTAAGTACTTTGTCTGGTTTTTTGCTTTTCGTGCCACATCCTACATTAACAAAACCTGTGGACAAAGCCATGTACAATGTGTATTCAAAATGTCATCTAGAAGTAGCCCATTTAAAAATAACAGATAAAAGGTTAACCATTGCTGTACTTCTCTTTTGTAAAACTGATACTTCATAGCAAATGCTCAGATTGATTCTAGTAAAATGTTGACTCCAAATGCAAATGATATTGGAAATAGTAATACTTGATTTTGCTGTTTGGTTACTCAATTACCATTGAAAACTACATAATTTGGAAAAGTTTCAGTCGGTGTGGGTTGAGGGTTGTTCCTGAAGATTTGAGGCAGAATATGAATCTGTCCTTGTCAGTGTGCAGTGCTGTAGCCAGGAGACTTTAGTGTTTTATACAACAGGAAACTGTGACAGCACTTTGAGTGTCAAAGGTTACGGCTGCTCAGTTATCGCTAAACCTGAACAATATAGGCAACTGGAAACCTGGTTGTTACATTTAATAGTAGTATGTCCAAATGTAGAATAAGCCTGCTTTTACTGTCCCATTATAGTTCCTTAGGCTTTTGACTACTGCATATCCTTTGTGTTATGGAAAAAAACACCTTTGCACTATTTTTCTGTAAGTTTTAATAACTGTATCTTCTCAATTATTCTATTTTCTGACAGCGATTGTTATCTAATGAAGAAGAAAAGAATAAAGCCATCATTCAGGAAGTTTGTTTTATGGTATCCTTTTCAGAAACATATTTCAATAATTTAATTGCCTGGTTTCAAACTCTTCTGAGAAAGAGGACTGCTTTACAGATTCACTTCTTTCCATGCCATACACTGCTTATGAGCACTGACTTTCTGAGGAAGATCATGTCATGATTCTGACATCAACATACAGCAAATTCAGTTCTTCAAAAATTGCAGAATTTCATGTGTGCGGATAACTTTTGTAGCTAGTGTAAACTTTATATACATTGTCTAGCAAGGAATGAAATTCTTATTTGGGTTTTCCTGCCGTCCTGTGACTGTAGTTGGAAGACCTCTTAACTATCCAGATGATACTGAGATCTTAAGTAGACTTCCCTCACATGCACTGGATTTACTGTGTTTTTGAGTACTCAAAACTTTGCTTTTATTCTCGATGTTTCTTAATTGCTGCCTCAGATGAGACTGGCTTTAAAAAGTAATACCAAATGTTAAGGAAGGAATTTCAGTAGAATCCATGCATTGGAAAGAAGCAGAAGTGTTTCAATGTTGTTGCTGTCCTTTTCACCTTCAGTGATGTTAGATGATAGGGTATCATGTAATCTCAAAGTGTTTTCAGTCCTTGGCTTTAATAAATGCAGTATTTGCTTCTGAGTGTCTGCTCTAACACCCTCAGTTTGTTTCAAGAGTCAGTGAGTAGCTGTGATATGCTGCTGTTCTCTTTTCCACTCGAGTATTCAGCTTCACTTTGGGTTATCAGGCAAAACCACTGATATTAACTTAAGCAACTCAAATATTTCTTTTTATGATTATTGGAATGTTTGGCAAAATCTTACACTAAACAGCAGTCACTAGACACACACTTGAAAAGAACAGACTACCATAGCATTATACATTTTCTAGGTACCCGACTGTATTTTGCTAGGAGTAAAGAGCTGAATATTCACAGCTCAGGCTCATTAAAGCACATCAACAACATGAATGGGCATTAACTGCTGCTAACTTTCCAAGCTATAACTGTGAAATAAAATTAATTCCTGCACCTCTGAGTAAAAGCTTGTAAGGAGATGAATAAGATATAAAATAGTATTCTAATTTATTCTGATTTGGTGGATCCAACTTTTTTTCCAATAGCTTTCTTATACTTACAATGTCTTTGCTTTTTCCTTGGAGGCTTGATAAATACTGTGTGTTTGTCTCATAGACATGACTCCCCCAGTATATGACCAAGGTGATGTATATCAGGGACAACAAAACCAGGCAATATAACTTCCACTTGGCAGGAACTGGGATCGCTTACATTTTACTCCCCTTTACGTAATTTGAAAATGATTTTGAACTGGAGGTGAAAGGTGGCAAAGGTTTTGGTATGAAGAATTATTACTAATGATGGGAGGATAAGTCCCTTGGCCTCCTAGAACTTTTATTTGTTTTTAACTTTATTTTAATTACGTAAAGTTGGAACATAACATACTTCATACTTATTTTGGAAAGGCAGGTGATTCAATAGCCTTTTCTTAGCCAGCTAGCTGGAGAAATAGCTGATAATTAAAAGGTCTTTCTCGTACTTGTGCTAATGCCTTTTAGTCATTGTCAAAAGACAAAAAGAAGTAACTAGGTGTGTTATGAAGTTCAGTTTCCTCAGAGCCTTATTCACAAAGATATATATTTTTTAATGTTTTGTTCTAACTTTTTACTATGTTACATTCAGTGGTATCCTTGAAGTCTTTTTTTTTTTTTTTTTAAGCTGATGCATGGATTTCCCTGTTCTGCTTAGTATTTTAATTGCAGCTGTAATGCTGTCTGTGATTTTAAGCTAACATTTCAAATTAGATGTCTGTGAACTGCTGTATTCAGTAGTGTCAGTGAACTTGGCAGTCATTTTCCTTGAACATGTTATCTCCAGAAAAAACTTTCAGGTCATCCCAACATTGTCCAGTTCTGCTCTGCTGCGTCCATAGGAAAAGAAGAATCAGACACAGGACAGGGAGAGTTTCTTCTGCTTACAGAGCTGTGTAAAGGTAAACTTTGTTTCTTTTCCTAGCAGTGGACCTTACTGCTGGCAGCCGTTTTGCATAGGTTGCCTCACCTTAGAGGCTTTGAAAGCATTTTAAAGCTCAGTAGAGCTAGAGTTCAACCTTATCTTTTTTTATAAGATAAGGATCATGTTCTTTGAGGCTACAGTTCAGCCTCATCTTAAATATGGGATAATCATTAAGCTCTTTGTGATGAATCAGTGGAAGGATTAGGATGACTTGTATTCTTAAAGCGTGATTTCCTTTGGCACTGCAGTCAGTGTGAATTTGCCATTTTAAGAATATCCATCTAATATTGCAGCTCAAGACTGAAAATCTTCATTGATAAGAGGAGTGTTTGTCTATTTGTGTTCTGTGTGTGCTTATGTGAATATCTCTGATTTCCTGCAGGACAACTGGTGGAATTCCTAAAGAAAGTAGAATCCAAAGGACCTATCTCCTGTGACACAGTATTGAAGATCTTTTATCAGACTTGCAGAGCAGTGCAGCATATGCATAAACAGAAACCTCCTATTATCCACAGAGATTTAAAGGTGTGTTACAGTGTTTAAAAAAAGAAAAAGTTAATTTTTAAACAACAAAGGAGCCTTTTGGACATAATCAATGTTGAGACTGTTGTTCAAATACAGTGGACACTCATGACTATAGGGCTTACATGTATTTCCTTGCCAAGACTACTGTGTGTCAGTGAAGGTAGTCACTGAAATATTTGCATCCCTTTGAGCAGCGTCTTTTCCTTGTGCTTGTGATTAGTACCACTTGTACTCAGTCTGAACAAGCTGACAGGGAAAACTAGTATATTGTGGTTTGCTGCTTAAGCTAGTCCTTAAGTGGTTTGCTTTTGATAAAATAACCAGTGATGACTTGTGTGTTGCGTTTTTGGGGTGAGCAGATTTTCTAAGAAGTGGTGAAGTTTTGAAAGAGGAGGAGGTAATGTTGGATTCTTTATGAAAGATTTGATATGAAAGACTTATGAGCCTTTGAGAAGTTTTAGAACTATCAGCTGGCATTATGTTTGAGAGCTTGTTTTTGATTCAAATTTTAAAACTTGGTTGGCGTAATTCATGATAGATTTTGTTTCTTAGTTTTGCATTCTGTTAGCCTTTGCCAAGATGCTCCAGGGTTATGCTGTCTCCTTCACAACTTTGAAGATTTGAAAGGACTTCATTTGTGTTTGAATTCTGTATTTCGAAGTTGGGGTTCACCTTTACATGTGTGCTGTATAACTTAGATGAAAGAGCCTTTATCATCAGTAATATTCTGCTGTACTGCAAATACATTTGAACCTAATGAAAGGAGGTGGTCTTCGTAAACATAAACAAAACAAGAAGGTTCTTATTCCTGAAACAGTGTCTGAATTTTACATCTCTGTTTCCTGCTTGATATGGTGTCAGCTGAATATAAAAAAATGAAAAATTTTTGCTCCTTAAGTAAGCATGTACTCAATTGATTCTGGTGGAAGGAATATTAAACCATTTTTTAAAAGTAAATGTGTGGTAAGTGTTTTCAGTGTTGTTGCTGAAAGGCTAGATGTTAGGCATTAGTATAACCCCTTAATATAAAAATAGTTGGAGCACTCACTTTTTTTTTTCTCAGTGCTGTTGAGCAGTGTTCTAGGTCATGTTAAAGAAAGTTTAACAAAAGTGGGATAGAACTTCCTTGCTCTTGCTTTCTAGAATAAAGTCTTGTATTTTTTACTGAAAATTCTATATACCAGCCCCTAGAAAACCTTGTAGAAAAGGTGCATCTCTTTGAAAAGAAAAATTTAGAAATAATTATTCAGTTCTTTACATAGCCAGCTCCATAGAAGTTGAGTTAATGCTGTATTTTTTCTGTTTTTTCGTGCCAAGTAGGGTTACTAGCAGAGATAAAATATGGAAAAAGGCAGGAATTTGGTTTCGTGTTGGTTTTGCTTTTCAAGGGCTGCAAAGCAAGATTAAATGGTAGTTGTGCTGCAATAGGAAAAGACCTTACTACAATTGGAAGCCAAATAGGGATCATTTAACTGTGTTACTCTTTCCAGAGGCTTCCAGCAGCATAAAAGACTGCTGGTAGGACAAAGTTTTGAGCCAACTTCAATTCGGACCGGAGATGCCAGTGTTACTTTTGAGGAGGGGACTACTAGGGTGGAGTCTGAACAGGTTTTTTCTCAATTCTTTTGACTAAAAGTGTAAACATTTATTAAGTTCTACAGTGCATCTTAAAAACAAGTTCTCTTTCATAATGGTGGGTGTGGTTTTCATCCCATTCGTCAATGTGGAGCATTCTTTGTTCCCGAATGCCTTTGGACTAAGTTCACACAATATATGTGTGTGTACAGCACTGTAAGAACCCAGCTGGTTACTGAGTTGTAAAAATGCTAAGATAGCGGGCAATTTGTAAAATGTCAGAGAAACACGTATATTTTTGTCTGAAATTGATCTTTTCAGGATTTGCCATGCAGTGCACAGCTAGTCTGCATAACAGAGGTCACAGAGCCTGTTAAAATCGGAATAATCAGCTGGAATGTTTTACATTATTAGCAACCTTTACCAAAGCACAAAACCCAGAACATACGTGCACAGAAGATTCATCTCTGATCTTACTGTGACTATTTTTATTGTATAAATTTAATTTGATGTTGAATGCCCACTCTTGATGTACATGAAGATAACCAAAGGTTATCCAACACAGGAGGAAATTGAGATTGCTCATTGAGACCAATGCTGTGACCACATCATTAACAGAGTTTGTCTTCCTGCAGGGTAGTCAGAATTAATTTTTATGGTGGAAGAAATTGGGAGGGGCACGTGTAAGGGAGACTAGTAGGGTGTTGTGGAAACAGACATTTTACAAAAGGAGGTCCAGAGATGATACGGTTTCAAAGGAAAAGAGAAGACAAACTTCGTTACCTGAAGCATGGTGTAATGTTACAAATATGCCTCTTGACTTTTGTAAAAGTTTTTGCTGACTTTATATGGAGATACAGTTTTTCTTGTCAGCCCTTTCATGGTTGTGATCCCACGATACTTCTGCCTAATACCTGTTCTTACCCTCTCCTTAAGTTTCTTCCCCATTTCACTTAGCAATCCAAAAAGGTTGGAATGTACAGAGTGTAAAAGGGAGAGATGATGAGCAATATATTCAGACAGCACATGGTTCATAAATTAGCTGATTTCTATCTCTGCACAGGATCATGATTGCCTCTTTCTGTGTGTCCCTCAGCAGCCTGCTTCTCTAGTACCTTCCTGTTTTGTCTACAGCAGTCCTAACCTCCATTCCACTCCAGTTAGGCTAACAGTATTCAGTTTTATGCATGAAAACATTTAGATTCCAGGGTACTCTTGAAATCACTTCTGGAAGTGGTCCTCTGAAAACCCAGCCACCTCTTAGGCACTAATGAAATGATTTCCTCCTCCCCCTCCCCCCGGGATTTGTTTGCTGCTCATAATGGGTTTGGTGCTTCCTCTTAAAAAATTGGCTGTATTGCTACCGTATGCATCTGCAATACTGTCTGAAATCTTTGTGTTTCTGTACACAATGTTCTGGGCTAAAGTGAGTATTTTATATATATATATATATATGCACAAGTAAGTTTATATTTAAAAGCATGTGTGTTATTGTGTGAGTGGGGGAAATCTTTAACTTATTATTCTACCCGTTTTTGAAGGTGGAAAACTTGCTTATTAGTAACCAAGGGACCATTAAACTTTGTGACTTCGGAAGTGCAACAACTATAGCTTACTATCCCGACTACAACTGGTCCGCACAAAAGAGAGCAATGGTTGAAGAAGAGGTGAGACTATTTTAATGTGGTTAATCTTAATATCAACAGTGAATTAATTTAACTGTTACTGTTAATCTGATATTGATTTGTGAGGCTTCTAAGAAAACTGATGACTTCCAGTTGTAGCGTTGTTCATAAAGCTTTGGTTTTGTATGTGTTGCCAGAGTTCAAACACAGTCTGCAGTTATAATCATAGCTTGTGTTCTGTAACTGCATATATATACAAACACTGCTTCAACTTGAGCAGCATCCATTCTGCAATTTGGTGTGAAAACGTAAGTGATTTCTAGAGCTTTTTTTAAGTGTACTCTTAACAGAAAGTTAAAAATTCATTATGCCAAAATGATTCCCACCTTCTTGTCTGTTTTTCTGTCAGTTGAATAATATATAAAGAAGCAGCAACTTTACTCAGTTGAATTTGAATTGCCACACAGTGACAGCGTGTTTTTGTATGACGAATGTGTTTTTGCAAAGTGCATTTTTTCTTAGTTTAGAATTGAGGGTAATGCTGATAAATCAAATATAAGCAATGCTGGTGAATGTAATTCATCAACTGGACTCAGTCTTTTAAGTATGGAGAAGTACAGTGACACTTAAAATTCATGTGTGCAACTTCTGATACCACTACCCCTGTTTTGGAATCCAGCATCATTGAAGAGCAATCCATTGGTTTCTGGTGAAGTAAAGATTGTTGTACTGCTGTCTCGTGGTCTGCAAAAAAATGGCAGAAAAGGTCTCTTTAGGGATCTTCATGAATGTAGCTTAACCCTTTGGAGGTGACTACCCTGTCATAGAGTGTGACGAGGGAGTGAGAAATGCACACTGAAACACAAATTCACTTCTTGGTTTACTGTCAATTTTCTGTATTTGTGTTCATATCCCTTTTTGCCTCATGTAGAACAGTCATTTTACTTCATGTGCTTTGCAGTTTGGAAGGACTTCTGAATACCACATGGCGATTTCTTTAAGTACTACTATTTTTAATCTGGCCTAATATCAAAGCTGTTGTGACTATTGCAGGATTCAGTTGATGGCTTCTGCCTTGATAAGTCTTTCCGAAATTAATTTTCGAAGTGAGAATGCTATCCATTCTGTGTGGAGAGCTTTTGCCTTGGTTGTATGCTGTTAGAGCTTATTATTCAAGTTTCTGTTTCACAGAATCATAGAATTTCAAGAAATTCTGTCTTCTGCAGATCACAAGGAATACAACGCCAATGTACAGGACACCAGAAATGATAGACCTGTATTCAAATTTTCCAGTCGGTGAGAAACAGGACATTTGGGTAAGAAGTTTTTCTGTTACTATATCATAGCTGCTTATTTGCAGTTTTCATATTTGTTAAATAAAAGCATCAAAATAAACACAAGATAGACTGTCTTATGTCAAAATAAACAAATAGTATGAACTGCGTATCTAAGTATTTAAAGAATGAGATGTGGTATTTGAGGTTTTCTCCTAGATCTAGGTTGACTTCCACTGTGAGAAGCAATGCTGAACTTCTCTAACATTCAGTAGAAATACTGCCTAGTTGGAGCTTGCCACCATAGAGCCAGAATACTTTGAGTCCTTAGATTCAAGTTTTTGCCTCTCGCACTCTGTGATGCATGTAATCCTGGGACAGCCTGTTGCTGAGTTCAAAATGGCTATGTCTAGGTATTGTATCTAGGTAAAATGCTGACAATTAAAAAGGATGAGAACAGCTCAGAGCTCAGCTCATGCTTTGTATAGAAAGGATGATAAAACTGTTAACATTCAACAAAAGATCTGTAGCCAAAATTAAAGGTAAATACTAAATCCACAGTTGTACCTTTTTCAGTTGCATAGTACTGTAATGGCACTGAGTTCTGTGACTTTATGCTTAGGGACTGAGTTTATTGGATGTTTTTTGCAGAGGCAGGTGTCAGGCTGTTGTCTGTATTGACAGTGTGGCAGAAGAGAAATCGGGAAAATTTCACGTACATTAAATACTGGCAGTGTGCAAGCCGAGACTACAACCAGATAAACACAAAGCTAGAAATGCACTTAAAAGCCTTACTCCGAAGGGCAGCTGGAATTTAATCTTTAGAATAACTCTGTGTCTGTATTAACATCATGATTGTCTCCTGCTCTGTCTTTGGAACTTCTGTTCCGTTTACCGTGCCTCCATTGGAACATGTTCTATGGTTTGTTTTTTTTTCCTTAACACTCTGGATTCAACATGTAAAGTATTTGACAATGAAATACAACGTTGTCTCAGGAGGTATAGCTCACCTTATAGTTTGTGGTTAGGATAAGCAGAACAGTTTTCCAAAGAAAGGAGTTAGGGGGTGAGTAACACTTGCGGCTGCAGTCTGTATGCTTTTCACTGCGTAAGCTTAAAAGCGTAGAAGAGATAGAAATGGCTTACTTAAAACATGAGCATGGATGAAGCATTAACTGTCAACCACATAGACACCACAATAGGACTATGATTAGATATAGATTGGCCAAGTACAGGATGAGGTGTTTCTTTGTCCTTGGGTCAGCACCCTTGTATAAAGTTGCAACACTTCGCAACTGCTAGCGGAGAAGACACAGGATGGAAGTGTGCTCATGTCTCTATCCAGGGCTGTAGCTGTCAAAGACAGGCGAACCACCAATTGAAGCAGCCACTCTCTGTTGCCATGGGCAGCTCCTGCCACGATGGCTAGAAGACACCCATCCTGGGAGAAAAATGCTAGCCACCACCAGCATTCTGCCCACTGACATAGCCACTACATCGCTAGTGCCAGGAGTTCAGTCCCAGGGAACCCTGTGAAAAAGGCACAGAGCTACTTTTACCCATGGCTTTACAGAAATTCCAGCTCCCTGTAAGACCACCAGAGGTTAGTATTATCTGTCCTGTAGACTGTTGGCAACTCTCTGGCTCAGTGGCAGAGGAGGAAGAGGACAGGACAGTTCTATATTGTTTTACTGTCCAGATGTCCAACTGTAGTACAAAGCAGATATTCTCTATCACCATGAGCAGCCCCTGTCTCCATGTTCTCCCCTCCCTGTCCTTGGTCACCTGGCTGTTCATCTGCTAGCACAGCCCTTTTTATAGCAATCCTGGGCTGGCAGTGTCATCAGCTGCTGCTGCCAATGTTCTGCCTGCTGTGACACCACCATGACATCTGTGTACTTTTTGCTGTGTAAAAAAAGGTCTGGCTGACCAGACCCTAAGAGTTGTGAATGGAGTTAAATCCAGTTGGTGGCTGGTCACAAGTGGTGTTTGCCAAGGCTCAGTACTGGGGCCAGTTCTGATTAATATTTTTATCAGTCATCTTGATGAAAGGATTGAGTGCAGCCTCAGTAAGTTTGTAGACGACACCAAATTGAGCATCAGTGTTGAATTGCTTGAGGGTAGAAAAGGCTCTGCAGAGGGATCTGGACAGGCTGGATTGGTGGGCCGAGGCCAGTTGTATGAGAACAAGGCCAGGTGCTGGGTCCTGCACATGTGTGTCAGCAACCCCATGCAGTACTACAGGCTNCTTGGATGTTAGAAAGAATGTCTTCACTGAAAGTTACCAAGTATTGGAACAGGCTGCCCAGCGAAGTGGCTGAGTCACCATCTCTGGAGGTATTTTAAAGATGTGTAGATGTAGCACTTAGGGATGTGGATTAGGGGTAGACTTGACAGTGTTAGGTTAACAGTTGNTAGTATAGTGGCTCATATCAGAAGTAGTGTGGCGGGCAAGCCTAGGGAAGTGATTATCCTGCTGTACTTGGCACTGGTGAGGCTGCATCTCAAATACTGCACCCAGTTTTGGGCCCTTCGCTACAAGAAAGACATTAAGGTGCTGGAGTATTTCCAAAGAAGAGCAATGAAGCCAGTGAAGGGTCTAGAGCACAAGGCTTATGAGGAGCAGTTGAGAAAATTGGGTGATTTAGTTTGGAGAAGAGGAGGCTGGGACCTTATTGCTATCTACAGCTACCTGAAAGAGGGTTGTAGTGAGGCGGGTATCAATGTTTTCTCACAAGTAACAAGCTATAGAATAAGAGGAAATGGCCTCAAGTTGTGCCAGGTGAGGTTTAGCTTGGATGTTAGAAAGAATGTCTTCACTGAAAGTTACCAAGTATTGGAACAGGCTGCCCAGCGAAGTGGCTGAGTCACCATCTCTGGAGGTATTTTAAAGATGTGTAGATGTAGCACTTAGGGATGTGGATTAGGGGTAGACTTGACAGTGTTAGGTTAACAGTTGGACTTGATGGTCATAAAGACCTTCTAGCGGTTGGGTTAACAGATTTAAGGGATTTTTCAAGTCTAAATGATTCCATGAGTCTATGAAATGTTTCTGCCTCTATCTCTGCATAGGCTCTGGGCTGTATCTTGTACTTGCTGTGCTTTCGGCAACATCCGTTTGAAGATGGAGCTAAACTTCGCATAGTCAATGGGAAATTTGTCATCCCACAGAATGACACCCGCTATTCTGTGTTTCATGATCTCATATGTAAGTTTTCAGCATTATTTAATTTGGTGTCTTTATGGATATACCTCATTGTTAACAGTGTTGTGTCACTGATACTTAAATATTTTTGGTATGTGATGGTGAAAAAGGTTAACTACAATAATTTATTGTGTTGGTTTGTTGTTGTTTTTTTTTTTTTTTATTCCATTACCAAGCAACTTTTTCATGGATACCTGTTATGGTAATTGTATTTGGATATGAATTTAACAGTTGCTCCATTCTGTTCACATTTGATTGCTTTATTGCACCAGAGTGCACTGAAGGTATTACTAATCTATTCTCAAAGAAAAGCTCTGAAGGCTTTCTGTTACATTGTCTGTATCTCCTTTTTTAGGCTCCACTTTGAAGGTGAACCCAGAGGAGAGACTGTCAATCACTGAACTTGTGAACCAACTGCAGGAGATTGCGGCAGCTCGGAATGTGAATCCTAAATCCCCCATCACAGAGGTAAGGAGTATTATTGATTAGGTCTCCTTTCTGTCCTCACTTATCCAGTAGCAGATGTCAGAGCAGATTCCCTATGCCTTAGTCTCTTGAAAGTTTCACACTTACTTGTTTTGAAATTGAATTGAATTGCTCTGTATCACTTGTAGGATCTCTGAAAATATACCTTTTGCAGTGCAGAGCTTGCGTGACACTACAGGAAGCTAGTTGAGTTCTTACTGCTTGTTGAAAAACTTCTCATGATCTGGGGTAATTCTTTAGGATGCCAGTGCTGTTTGGTGTGCTGCATTTTGACTTGCACAGAAAAATCTAGTATATGAGGGCTCTGCCTATACTAACTTGAAATGCACTTGGGTGTTTTCTGTTTGATAGCTAATTTGTGCAATACTGCAAGTAAATCAGTTAGAATATGTTAACTTCCTGGCTTTTTCTTGAAATTCAGCTTGCTTGTTCTTATCAAGTGAAAGTAATTTACGAAGCGTAGCAATTTGACTGAATTGAGAGGAAAATATTCTCAGTGAATATTAATCTCCTCAGCTCCTGGAACAGAATGGAGGTTATGGAAACAATGCTCAGCCTCGGACATCTGTGAACTTTGTTTCACAGAGCTCCAAGCCTGCAGGACAGCAGAATATCTACAATGCAGGTAAGTGCAGAAGGAGATGACATCTCAGTGTAAAACCAATTGCTTATTTTCTTTATGGAAAAACAATAATCTTTTGCGCATTTTAGACATTTTGCACAAGTACTAGCTATTTTACATGTATATATTTACATTATTTTACATTTTATATATTACAGTTATATATATATAACTGTTTCTAACAGTTTTATTTTTTCCAGGGTTTGGTTTTATGTTGGTGCATACAAATGAATTTCTCAAGTTCACTGCTGTGCAAGACAAAATTGTTTTCTATATAAAATAATTGAAGCTAAAATGCCTTATTGACCTATAGAGGTGGTAGAGTTTAAATAAACAAAATAAAACTTGATGGAAGTGTCAGATACCATAAGCAATAATGCTCTTAGAAAAAAAGTGGTAGTCACCAGATTATGACAAATTATAAAAATGCCTTATTTTAAACCCAAACCTCTCCAATTTAAGGAAGCAAGAATATTTGAAAGTGTCTTGTGTGAAGAGGAACATTTAAGAAGAGTTTAAATTTAAACTGTTAAAAAGAAGTGCTGTGTTTTAACTGAAAACTTGTTATTTTTGCAGAAGCTACTGAAATCAGCATATATCCTGAGTTTGTGTACAATATTGGGTCTTTGGTGTAAGAAAGTAGCAGTTGCCTGGGATTTTCAAGAACTACAGCTACTTTTAAAAGAGATGTATTACAACTTAAAATATAGTAGCCATTCTCTGGCTTTTGGTATGACTTCATGCTAAAATGGGCATGTTGGTGTCTAGCAGTTGGGGTAGTCCAAAATAAGAAATGCGGAAGCAATTGCAGGGATTTTGACTATGGACCACAGTGATTCATTAATGCTAAGGAGTAACTGACCTGATGTATTTATTTTAGCCTACAAAAAGCCTGTATAGGGAAGAAATATTTCCATGAGCCTCTGGGGTCCACCTCTCTTCTTAAACTCTCCCCCCACAAAAAAAGGCTTTTGACCCCTGTGATAGTTTGAAGTGCGTCTGTCAGTGATCATAGTCTAAAATTGTTTACTTTAGTCACTTCCAAAAGACTCATGTCTGACAGCTTTAAAGGGAAAAAGCAGTAGTCTAAAATTCAGTTTATTAGTTATCCAGTCAGTGCTTTCAGAAACAGCCGTAGCTGGAGCTGCTGTGAGCCTAGTTTACTGTGGGAGGATTGTGCAGGGAGGAATTCAGCATATGGATGCACCATAGAAAGTCAGTGGTCAGGAGGAGTTTTGGTTCCACCTGAGGAAAAACAGTAGTTGAACTAGCAGTACTAAAGTGAGACAGCCAAACCCTATTTCCAAAAGGACACAAATAAAAGCTGACATACCCCTTCTGTAAAAGAGGTATTCCAGAGTTCATTCAGTTGAAAATACTTGCACTTTAAGTGAAGAAAATTAGAAGGTTGATAGGCTTATTTGCATCTAATTTCTTATTAAAAGGCAATTTCTGCACCCATCTTACCATATATCATATGTAAATATGGAATATTTCAATAATGAAGATAACAAGGAAATATTTCACACTGTATTCAGTTTTCCTTCTTGCTTCATATTACTTGTGATGTTTTGCCAATGAGATAAAAGATGTTAATGTTCCAGGGAAACTTTAAAAATTGGGTCATGTTTGTTGTGGTAATGTTATCTGTGTATCAATTTCTGTGGAAGAATCCAGATTCCTAATAGGATTATAATTGAAAGGCTGCCTGGCCATCATTTTCATGTAAGAATGAGTACTGTCTGTGGCATACAATTGTATTAATAGGAATCTTGTTCTTAACAAGTAACTTAATTATGCAGGTTGCTTTTGAAACCCTGCATTAAAATGTTGCTACTGGGGGTGCTTAAGCAGGTTTTCTAGTGATAAGCACTTAGAGAGACTGATACTAAAAAAAATACAGTATTTTGCTGCACTGGCAATAAGAAGTAAATGCTTTCAGAAATTTTTTACCTTGTTTTCTCTTAACACATTGTTTGATTGACTGTTTGTAGTTTGCTATACTTCCTTACCTCAAGAAGTACTGTTTTTTGCATAGGTTATAATTAAGGAGAACTTTAGAGCTGTGAGTCTTATAGCAAGGCATAGCCTATGTGTGCATTCACTTCCAGCTTTATAGGCAGCTTGCTTTAGTATGGAGCCTGTTGCAGGACATGACTTAAAGTACAATTATTTTTGTTCAACTACTCTAGGCCTAACCGTTGCGGAATGTGACCAGACTTATGGAGGGTTCTTTGATATTCTGAGGGGTGGAACAGAGCGATTTTTCACTAATATTAAGGATACATCTTCTAAAGTTATCCAGTCTGTGGCCAAGTGAGTAAAAAAAAAATTTAAAAAATTGTGCTGGTAAGAGTTCTAAATGAAGGGTCAGGAGCTTGCTCCAGAAGTAATCAAATTCAGCATACTTTTCCAAATAAGAGGTCTAATAGCTGGTAGCTAGCCCTAAGATTTTTGAGTGATGTTAATAGAAAAGTTACTTTAGTAATCATGTACTAGAAATAAGAATATTGGAGGCAAAAACCTGTCTGTAAATACTACTTTCCCTGCTGTGTTTTAGACAGATTGGGAGAGATCAGCAGGTGGGGTCTGGAGCGGGGTGAGAGGTATGGAATAGGACGGTCATGGTTCAGAATAAATGAATTGAATTAGTGGATAAGTGCCTCCACAAATAAGAGAGGAATAAAAAAATAATGGAGTTGTGAATGATACAAATAAAGGGAATGGAGGTGATAACAAAAACTGCAGGGAAGCAGTGTATAAGCTCTGCTGTCCAGTTTAGTTTTCAGGTGGAATTCTGTGCCCTCAATGCAAAGTGAGAGGGTCTGCACTGTTTGTTGTTTTCCCTGCATTACATGAAAGAATACTCCTGCTTTGATGTATGTGTTCTCAGATATCTAGTGTATGATTGTTTTGGTTTTTTTTCCTAATCAGATTTTTAGTCCCATTCTAAACATCTCTAGTACCTCTGTATGATCAATATCTGTATGATTCATACATTCTTAACTCATAATATGACTTTATGCAGTGTAAAATGTGTTCTTAATTCTATGAAGAGCAGGTAAGTCACTACTAAATACCATGAACTAGAATCTCCTGAGGAATACTGAAACTTGTCTCTTACTGTAGAGTTTGTGGCTTTTTAATTTGGATACTTACTATGGCTTATAGCATCTGTTGCCTGCAACTTTTTTTCTCCTGTGATTTTTGCATGGTGCTGCTCTATAGTGTTTGTAATGATCTGTAGGTCTTGCATCTCTACGTCTGTTTGGACTTACACTTTATTTAAACTTCCTATGCATGGCTTAGGCCAGGTCTTACTTTTTAAAGGTCACAAAAGCTATGCGGCTTTGGTTGAGTCCTTAAGCTTTTTAGAGGAGCAAATAGCACAACACAGTCAAACTTTTCACGCTGGTGAAACCATTCCCCTTGTACACCTCCATGTTTTCTCTTGAGTCAGTATGAACTGTGGCGTGATGAAAATCGCTGACTTGTTAGCAGCTTAGCAGAACTGTAGGTATTCTGGGTATGATGTAACATAAGGTACAACTTTTGGGCAGCTGCTCTCCATTTTATTCTTTAGTGTATTTCTTGCAGGCCTCTGTTCTTGATCGTCTCGTTCCTGCTACCTTAGAATCATAGAATCATAGAATGGTTAGAGTTGGAAGGGACCTTAAAGATCATCAAGTTCCAACCCCCCTGCCATGGGCAGGGACACCTCTCACTAGAGCAGGTTGCTCC
>VXBW01001774.1:28328-75880 GCA_013400375.1 Thinocorus orbignyianus
CCCAGGATACGATTGGCTTTCTGGGCTGGCAGCACGCACTGCCGGCTCATGTTGAGCTTCTCATCCACAAGCACTCCCAAGTCCTTCTCCTCAGGGCTGCTCTCCAGCCATTCCCTGCCCAACCTGTATTTGTGCCTGGGGTTGCCATGTCCCAGGTGTAGGACTCTGCACTTGACTTGGTTGAACTTCATGCCATTTGCATTAGCCCACCTCTCCAGCCTGTCCAGGTCCCTCTGGATGGTTCCACCTTCTGTGGAACTGATCTTCCTTCTTTTGTGATATCTCTTTAAACAAAGTTTACTACTGTATGGTAAAACATAAAAATATTCTGCAGGTTCCTTGCCTTTAACAGCTCTACTATTTATAAACTCAAAGATACTTAATTCTTGTCTAAAATTTCTTCCAGTTTAGCTTAGATTTGAATCTCTCAGTCGAGAAATTGTCTCCTTTGTGGCAGAACCCTTACATTCTTCTCTGCATTTGACAAAGTTCTAAGCCCTGCTTTCCCTTGCCTATGTTCCTCTATTAGGTCTTAGTCTGATACTACATTTTGATTTCTATGCTACATGGTTCTGAAGTACTCCTGCACTCCACTTTCTTGTGCTCTTGTCTCCTTGAGATGTTCTGGGTTTTTATACTTACATCAGTCATTTATGTTTGAAGAAGTTTCCTCTTCTTGCTCTTGCAAGCAGTTTCTTTCTTAAAGGCTGGAAGTTTAATTACTTTTTTTTTAATTTCATCCTGTGCCATTTTGCCCTTTTCTAGTGGTGGATTAAAAAAATCAACTTTACAATATAGAATGGCTTATGCTGTGCCTGCACCTTGTTTTTATTTCTTTTACAAAACAGCTGTATGTGGCTTTTTGTGATTTGTTTTGATACCATAATAAGTGTAATGTGCAAGGAATAAACCAGTAGCTGGACATACAGCTGCATCTGCAGAGCTTAACTGTCAGGTTCTGAACTATAGGACAAGTGAGTACACGGTGTCTGATAAGACTTTTCAGTTCACGTGATCTGCTCTACAATTATTTGTTTAGATTATGGTGACTGCCCAAAATAAATCTTGCTTCTGTCTTCTGAGAGTTGTTAGGATACTTCTATTAGTATTAGCTATTTAGTGCTCTGTGGCTGAACTGTCCTCTTGGCACTTCAGTTAGAACCCCTTTTTTGACAAAAAACATTTTAAGTACCTAGTCTTCACTGGTATTGCAAACAGCATGCAAAATTTAGGATTAACCTTGTTTTGCTTTGTCAGAATAACCTCTTTCAGTGATGAGATTATGATCTAGTAATCTAGTGAACAATTAGCTGCCTTTCATAAATAACTTTCTTTGCTTCTAAGGTAATTTTGTTTCTGGCTTGATGCTGTGTTAATGTTTTATTTTGAATCACTTTGTTGCACTAGGTAGTTGAATGATCAATTGTGTTTTATGAAGCAAAACCAAGTGGGAACAGAATTTCAGTGCTGAATTTCTTCCCAACTTTAAAACAAACTGCAAAAATGGTAGTACTCAGCTAACAAATAAATATTTTTCTACTCTTGTGAGTGTAGAGATGTCTGGGGGACAATTGCTCCGTGTTAGAGCATTATTTAACTGGAGATAAAGTTTTGTGTGCTCATATTGTAGCTAAGCTGGCTAGTCTGTCATTCTTTATTCTTTTCCATCTTCAGCTGTTCATAATACTGGGTTATTATGCATTGTTGTAGAATTCTGTGCTATATGCTAATTTGCTTATTATGTGAGTGTAATTGTTTAATGTAATTGTTTTTAGCTTAATTTGCTGGAATGATCTTTTCTTTAATATTAGTTATTGTCTTTAAGTGCAGCTGTTCTCTGGCAAGATTGACGGTGCCAACCATTTAAACAGTGAAAAGTTTTTAACATCTAATTAAAACTTATGATTTTGTTTAGGTATTTCTTTTGAAAAATGACAATTCATATCGTATTTGCTGTATTTCCCACTAGACTTCCCAGTGAAAGGCCTAAAGCTAGCCTGGTATCATCAGAAAAGTGACGAAATATTGATATCATCACATACTTTCCTCTTTAGCTTAATTAGGTGCTTCAAAAGCGCTCTGAATTTTTCCATATGGGTCACAAGCCAGAAACCCTCTCTGCAGTCTCTTGATTTGTTTGTGTGTTCTTTTTACTCTTATTACCTGCCAGCAACATTGTTGTGTAAATGAAATTTCTGCTGTTAACATGAAAGGAAAGACTTTATTCTTCATTTTTAGTTATAGGGTTATACCTTGAAATGTGTAGGAATGCCAGTGTGATATGCATTTTTTTTGTCTTCTTTACATTTAAAGCAGTCTTTCAGTTACCAATCTGACATGAAACGCCCCGCTAAAAACAAAGTAACTCGTGTTCATGTCTTGCTACTGAAGTGGCTCTGAAATCTTCAGAATAAAGTTCAAGGAAGAATAATTAAAAGACAAGGTCACATGTTTTAGGAGGATTGTGTAGATTTTGCAGTTAAGCAGCTACATTTTCATTGAGACTGCACAAACATTCTGAAGCTTTTTACAGTTCTAACAGGCATACAGACTTCTTACTGCAAACCAGCAAGCTTGACTTGATGTACCAAGCTGCACTTTTTCAGCAATGTGTGTGTGGTGGCATCCATGCTGAAAATAATGTTGCATTATGATTTAGAAAAATGTGAAAAGCAAAGCTGAATTGAGTGGTGTTGCTAGTAAAAAGTTAATATCTGAAAATGCATGTGAGGATTGTTGGGTTTTTGCTCTTAGTAGTTCTGTGCATGTTTTTAAGTTGCTTCTTAACCTCGGTGTTACAACACTGAAGAGATAGTGGTTCTTTGTTCTCAGGCTATTGTATTAGGTGGTTCTTCATATTAAAGTCCTATTAGTCATATTAGAGTGATCTGCATGTTTTCTTGCTTGAAGCTGGTCAGTGTAAGCAACAAATAACATTTGGCACTTCTTAACCATATAAAGGACTGTGCTTATCACTAATCTTAGTAAAAAATGATTAGCTATGAATGTAAACTTCTGCCTTAATTTGGTTGCAACAGTGTTACCACTTGGGCTACGTGAGGAAGTTATGTCCTTCCAAAGGTACAGGTAATTTTGAAACAGTGTTTATTTGGCCATTTTGTCTACCTCCTTATGCAAGAGCTCGAGTTTTTTAGTGCTTTGTTTAGTGAGACTCTCACATTCCTTATGGTCATTTCAATTTCTCTTGAGACATTGGGTCGTTCTAATTGTTAGGACACTGATAAATACTGTTCGATATTCTTGCTTTCAGAACAGTTGTTCTTGCCTTATCCTTCTCCCAGTCCTTGTGTATTCATTATACCTTTTAATAAATCCCTTCAGTCTCCTTCATGTTTACTAGTAAGCAGTAAGAAATCAAAGCACAATTTGCTCTCTTGACATTTCAAAATTTGAGTGCAGTATCTTAGGTCTACTTTTTCAAACAGCATCTTCAAACTTTGTAGTGATACAAAAGTTTTGTTTTGATGGTGGCCCTGCATTCCTTAAACATGCATCGCAATCTTGTGAAGACATTTTGATATTCTGGAGATAATGTGTTACTGGCTTAATCAAGTTAGGGATGTCTAAACCAAATTCTCTAGGTGAGGTTTGTTCTTGTTTTGCCGGTTGGAAGTACAGACTTATGTGATTATACTCATTAGTATTGGCCTGCACTGGAGCTCTTCAGTCTTTTTCTCAAGCTCTTTATGTCCTGCAACATAACAGATACCCTAGGAAAAAACAAAACAAAACAAAAACTGGTCTTAAAATAGCCAACTTTTTGCATAATGTGAGTGATTAGGGAGAAATGGAGGGAATGGACCTAAAAAAAAAATCACTGGGAGATTGTTCTTCAAAAAGACTACTCTTTAAAACTGTCTACAAGTGCATGAGAAAGAGATGAGTAATTGTTAATGCTTTGATTACTCTAGGAGTTTGGGAAGTGAATTTTTGGAAGAATGGTTTAAATGAGGGAAGGTACCCTCTATTCATAAGAAATCCAGAAATTGGGCTGTGTTGCCATTAGGGCCAGGTGGTAGCATGACAGAGTTACATCATTTAAAATGTAAGATTTCAAGAAATGGTCTTTGTTTTAAGCATTATGATGTCTTCTGTTAAAGATCTTGAAGTATCCTTATTAGGCTTTCAAACTGTTACCTACAATGAATGTTTCTCAATAAGAGCATGGGCTAGAGGAATGAGTTAAACATTGAAGGTATCTGTACAAAATCCCCAGAGATGCTTCTGCTGCAACTGAGGTAAATGAGTAACTGTTCAAATAAAATGTTTACTCTAAAAACCTAAAAGTGAGAGGTAAAAAGCCTCTGATGGAAAAAATTAAACTTTAATGATGGTGGTGGGTGTACCGTGAGAGACCTGGGTTTTAAATTTACAGCTTAAATGGTTTTATTTCCTGGTATTAACTCCAATGTGTTCTGTTTCAGTTATGCAAAAGGAGACTTGGATATATCATACATTACTTCCAGAATTGCTGGTATGATTGTTATGTCTGTCTTAAGAATAATTTTTGATTGTTCTTAACATATGGAAAAAGTGAATACTTCACCTGGTGTTTGTTCTGTCTCCAGTGATGTCCTTTCCAGCTGAAGGTGTAGAATCTGCCATCAAAAATAACATAGAAGATGTGAGATTATGTCTGGACTCTAAACACCCTGGCCACTATGCTGTGTACAATCTCTCTCCAAGAACATATAGACCTTCAAGATTCCATAATAGGGTGTGTATAGTTGTTGTCCATTTCTGCAAAAGGTCTTTCAGCATAATAAAAAGATGACAGAAGAGCAAGTATATACACAAGATCGAAGCGTAACCTATATTCTGCTCATCTTTGCTTTCAATCCAAACTTAACTGATTAAAGACTGATATTTAATCATACTGGCTAAAGTTTGTTTCCTATGCTAGTGATAAATTTGAAAATATGTAGGTACCTTACATGTTTCAGGCTGAAATTTTAGTAAGTTTTACATTAAGCATTCTCCATTTAAATCTCTCCTACATTCAGAGAGAATCTACATACATCCTTTATCAAAGGTAGTATTCCTTTGGTGTCTGATTTGCACAACCTATTTACTGGACTTTCTCCTTGTCCCTCTGCATAGTTTGACTCCCACATGGCTCAGCACTGCTAGCTTAGCTGAACTCTGCTAGCATTTCTACCTGTTTCTCTGATACTAGAATTCAGGCACTTGCATAGTTCGGTAACAAGGTAGTGAGGTCAGCTTTTTAGGTGCTGAGATAGTGGACTTCAGCTAAATTCACTTCAGCTGTCCTGTAAGTAGCTTAACAGTGGAGACCTGTTACTATGCTGTGAGCTTTCTGGCACTGGCCACATGAGACTTCACTTCAATATAGTGATTATATTCCTTCCTTATATAAATCAACTGCTCACAGGAGAGTCTAGAAGCATTATTTGTTACAGGAAATCCCTTTTGGGCCTTATGCTGCTGAGCCACTCTTAGCATTACTTCAGTTACCCAAATTCACTCAAACTGTCTGGCTGTTTAATCTAGTCTTTAGCACTTTTAAACTTCTGGACAAGACAAAGTATTGTCATACCTGAAAAATTATTACTGCCTGATAGAAGCAATCAACTTCTTTATCTGTATATGATTCGTATGAGGTTTAGGCAGATGCTGTTCATCACGGAAGGCAAAGCTTAAGCATGCAGGGATCCTCAGCAGGTACCTCAGCACAATCTTTAGCAATGCTTTCTAGCAAAAGGTTGCTATAAAGCCCACTGAGACTGACATAGTGAACTGATTTATGCCTCACCTTCCTTACAAAGGTGTCAGTCTCTGTTTAGGTAATGATAAAATGGAATGATAAATAGAATGATCTGTGACTGGTAAATTTGTGTTCTGTGGGCATGTTTTTTTGGTTATGCAAGCACGAAGAGCCTATACACTGATATTCCTGGTGTATTGATACTATGAATAGTAATATAAACACAGCTAAATCTACCAATGATCTGGAACTCTTCTGGTCTATGTTTATCTTTTTGACATTCATTTTGTTTTACAATATTTGTTTTGCTGGAAAGTAGTAGTAGACACTAACATTGTAGGTTCTTGCACACTTTATTGACTGAGAGTATTTAAGAAAACATGTTGCTGATAGCAAAACTTGGTCTTCTGCAGTCAGCAGTTGTAGTCCTGTCTGAAAAGAAAGAGAAAAATCTTCCTTTGTAAGTTGTTTCCTTGGTCCTGGCAGAACATCTACTCTTTAGGCTCTGTAAGCTTTCACACACAGCATTCTCACTGGATAGCTGATTTTAAGATTACAGATTCTCAGAGTGAAGCTGATTATTTAGTAGTTTTGTAGCACTAATTGCAGAAGGAATATTACAAAAATGTTGAGGCTTGTTGAATAAAGAAAAAATGTAAAAGCAAATCAAGGCTTTCTGGTTTTGTTTTCTTTTTTTTTTTTTTTTAAGAGTATGTGAACAAAACAGTTTGAGAGCTGTTTTACTTTTATTCCTTACTTTAAGAAAAGTTTCACATAGTACTTATAGTACTCTTAATACTTCAGGTAGTTCTGAGTTGCTAATATTTCTAGTGCAACAGACTACAGACAGAAGTAGAGTTTTATTGTACTTTGTCCTATAAAGTGGTGCTTACACTGTAAGACTACTGTTCTTGAGTGTCTCAATTAATTTCTACCTGGGCATTAAAATGTAAAATTGCCTCAAATATGCATTTGCATGGCATAAGCTATGTATATAACTATGTAATCTTGTATCTTATCTCTGTCTCTCTTGTTGCAGGTTTCTGAATGTGGCTGGCCAGCAAGACGAGCACCAAATCTTCAGAATCTTTATAGTATATGCAAGAACATGCATTTATGGCTGAAACAGGACCAGAAAAACGTTTGCATTGTGCACTGCCTTGTAAGAAACTTGTTTAAATCTGAATTGCTTTTGCTCAATTCAGCTTTCAATTTTGAATAAGTATGGTAGTATCCACTCAGTCTGTGAATATTACTGGCTTGCTTTACTCTGAAGGCTGGTGGCAATTCCATCCTTCTATGTCTTTGTGAAAATTGCTTGCATGAATTTTCTTCTTGGGCGAATTATTTAGATAATGTAGCCCTCTGTACCTTGCATGTAGTGTAGAAAGCAGTATACAGGAGGGATTAAAGCAAAGTAGCTTTTTTGGAGAAAGAATCTGCTCTACTATTTCAGTGTTTGCTCTATTGTTCTTGTTTCTGGAGTCACAGCTGGACGTACGCTGCAGAAACTGACTATGAGACTTGTGGTGGAACTTGCTTTGGCTGGCAGCAGCTTGCTACAGAAAGAAAACTCATGATAAAGAACTGTGTGTCAGACATGGTGCGGGGGAAACAAATTTAGAGAATAATTACTATGGTCAAGATTTCAAAACATGAGGTTACTGTTATGTTTGTGTAAGAGAATTTGACATTCTTATTTTCCTGCACAGTAAAAACAAATACGACAGTGGTTACAATGCATACAATGCTGCTGTAATGCACTCAAAACCAGTCCTTTGATATGATGTAGTAGTCTATCTGGAATATTACTATCAGAGTAATTCGTAATATGGCAAAGTGTACTTCCTTAGAGTCTTGCAGAATCACTTAATGCTAGCTCCTGAAAACCAACTGGATTTTTGTGGCTGCTGTGAAGTTAGGAATCTAATTCTGTTTTAAAGTGGTACTTACAGTATCTCAGTATCACATGATAGAAGCAGAAGTGATGAATTAGCAGTTTTTGTAACATCTTTCCCTTGAAGTGGTTCCTTTAAGGTTCTTAACTCTTTCCTTTTCCTCAGGCTGAGGGAAACTTTTCTATGTGTGTGTGTATATATGGCTGTGTTAGATGTGATTCGAACACCAGAACTGCTAGAAATTAATGACAGTTGCAATATGTGTCTTGGATTCATCCAATTGGAAATTTTTGTAGATTTGAAAGTTAGAAAATCTTGATTGAAAAGTTCTAGTAGAGAGAGAATGTTGTAGACTGTACTTTCTTAGATAACAAAACATGAAAATTGCTCCTTGTGAAGGTGAAATTGCCTCTAGGTGGCCAATATTTAGAACTAGGTAGGGTTTCCTGGTCTTTTGATCTTTAATGTAGAGGTTTACCCACTGTAGCTGAAGTGGGGAGCTGCCATTTAAACCTTGTTTTCAATGGCTTGGTCTCAACTGGATCACTCAAATTACAGTGTAAAAATTTAACTATTTACTCCATTATTGTAAACCTCTACATTAAAGATCAAAAGCTGTGGTGCTTTAATTCTGAAGTGACTTTGTAATGTACATAAGCTACTGCTTATGTAAGTACATAAGCTGCTGCTTGTAACATTGTTTCATTCTGCCCTTATGTTCATTGATGCCTTGTCCTGAGTGCAGCCATCTCAGGGTAGGGACCATGTCTTTTTTCCCCCATCAGTTTGAAAGATAACTAAAAGGCGAGGTCCAGCCCATAGAATCATGGACTAGTTTAGTAACTTCTGGAAATCACTGGTCTTGTTAGTTACAACTGCAGTAGTAATACTGATTTGCTGAACTTCTCTTTAAAGATCTGGTTCTTATGGTCCTCACAGACCTTCTTTTCGTTGATTTAAGTAACGATTGCAATAGACACCTAGCTTTGGAAGAAATGCCTGTTAAAACAAGATGAGGAAAAACTTATCCTTTTTGCATACTTCCACAAATGGCTACAAAAAAATTTGTTCTGTGTTGTTAGCAGAAAGACTTGAGAGGTCCTGTTCTGCCAACCCATTACCTCTTCTGAATATTCAGTCTATTATATCATAGGGATGAATCTGGGATGTGTGTAGCTGTGGTCCCTGCAGAAAGAGGTTCAGTGTATTGATTTCCTTGTCTCTGTTTCAGTCAGAAGACTAAAGAGTTTAGTGTGGCTGAGCTCTTCTGATTCTTAGGGCTTCTTTTGTAGCAGAAGTCCATGGTTATCAGCCAATAATAGCACTGAACTGATGTTTCAGGTAGCAGCGCGGAATAAGATAATAAACATAAACTGAAAATTTCAAATAGTGTCAAGCTAAAGCAATTATTCACATTTCAGGTGGCAGACAATATGTAATTTCTTTTGTCTTGTGTGAAAATCAAATGAAAACATTTCATTCAGATACGCACTTCAGATCTAGTGATTGCACTAGACCTTGAATTTCATTACATTAAATAAGGAGATAGCATGTTCTTCAGTAACTTCTGTCATTCTTTTTCTGATAGGTTTAATAACAAGGTTACATTTTTTGTTGTTGTAGGACGGAAGAGCAGCATCTGCTGTTGTAGTTTGTTCTTTTCTGTGTTTCTGTCGTCTCTTCACTACTGCTGAAGCTGCAGTCTATATGTTCAGTATGAAACGCTGTCCTCCTGGCATTTGGCCTTCTCATAAAAGGTAGGATATTAATCTGGGGAGTATTGTTGAAGCAAGTAGTTATACAGTTGTGAATATGCTACTGTTCTTACAAGATCCTTTTTGGGAAGGAAAACTATTTCAGAAGCATCATTGTTTGAACAGCAAAATGCTTGGGAAAATGGATGTATCACAATTAGAGAAGGTACTTACGAATTTTGTGAGCCTATAAGTTACTCAGGATGTTCTTGTCAAAAGTGAGTCAAGTATGACACGTAGTGAAGAAATATTAGGAGTGAAAAGAAGATTATGGAGTGCTTTTGAATGTTCACAAGTGTAAAATCCTCTTCCATATGTGTAAGAATTACTTCATGTTTACTAGTTTATTACAATACTGTGTGAGAACATTGCAAGTTCTGTGGAAAGACCAATAATGATTTCTGTCGACCTTTCCTGTTTAGGTAAGAATGCCTTCTTAAAAGTGCATGCAGAGGTGACTTTCATATACTTTGACAATTGTTTTAATCTAGTTATTTAATTTAATTTTATAAATCTTTCAGCGATAGAGTCTCAGTAGCAAGTTACACTGGTAGTAAGAGTGTTTCCTACAAAGCCAGTTAGATTTAGAAAGGTGAAAAATAAGGATTAGTTATGTATAAATGACAGGCTTACTTTGAGTATGTGTAATGGGTCCTCTACAAGATAATTTATATTAATGAGGATAATTTTAAACCCTTGAGGAAACTTTGAGCTACTAGCTTCAGAGCTGCTATGCAACTTGGATCCATTATGTGTAAGACAATAAGTAGTTCTCCTAGTTTGAAGCCTGGTTTGGTCTCTGGAAAGAGTGATTAGTTTGTTTTACAAGGTAAAACTACAGACTGTGTGAAGCTACAGACTTCAAGCAGTCTTTCAAGTTGTCTGCAAGGTGGGACGTGGGTGCAGATGACTTCATGTGCAGTGTTTGTATTCAGTTTTCTGGGGAGTGTATTTTTCTGTTGTGATGCAGTCACTGGGCTTTTGTATGGAAATTGTTGCTGTCCTTAAATTGAGAGACTAGCTGGTAGAAATAAATATTTCTCCATGTTTAAGTAGAAACATGGAGACTTTAATTTTAATTAAAATTAAATTAAAATTTTAATTTTGTGAAATTCTATCAAATTTGAAAGTTTGCTTTCTGGAAGAAGCGTTAAGTGTTCCCAGTGTTTTATTGTTAACTTTTGTCACTGCACAGTGGCTGGATTTGAACAGAAGTAACTCACCAGTGTGTTCACCCATTTTTAGAGTTCTCTGACTAAATGAGTACCTTCTGGTTTTGGCAGATACATTGAATACATGTGTGACATGATGGCTGAAGAACCGATTATTCCTCACAGCAAGCCCATACTTGTCAGATCAATCGTCATGACTCCAGTTCCTCTTTTCAGTAAGCAGCGCAATGGCTGCAGGCCTTTTTGTGAAGTTTATGTGGGAGATGAGAGAGTAACCACTACCTCGCAGGAGTATGACAAAATGAAGTAAGTACAGATTGTGATATACTCTGAAACAGCACATTATGTTTTTCTAGACTAACTTAAATATGAAGTCTTTAGTGTGAGAAGAAAGCATGATTTTGCATGTGCCAGTTGAGCACAAAGCTTTTTTAACATCTGGAACAGCTCCTGTGTCCCATTTAGCTGATCTTGAATGAGAAATGTGATTATAATAGGAGCTTGAATCTGCTTCTGCAGAAAGTGGGGCTGATAGTGGGGTGGCACAGTGGGCGCTGGGAAGCAGAGGTAAGAAAGACCCTCCTTCCTCTCTCTCCAGGTAGTGTGTACTTGGGAGACTGGTCCCTGGTGTACAGGTCTTAACATCATGTCTGAACATGGAAACATGAAGGATCCCCCCAGGCACAGCAGCTGTCAGGGGGGTGCTTATTAGCCCCAGTGCAGCTCTGGTTTCTGCTGTTGTACTGTAGCACAGGAACTGCAAATGGTACTAGCTGTACTAGGTGTGTATAGTCACAGACAGAGGGAAGATGAGAGCATACCAGAGTCTTTCTATCTTTCCTATAAAGTCAAACCCCGTAAGTGAATGTGAAGAGAGCAGGAACAGAGGCAGCTGTGGGGTGCTAGAATAACATTTTCCTCTGCTTTTCTCTACTGCTGTCTCTCAGTGGGAGTCCTAACATATCACAGCAGCTTAGCTACAGTTCTCTCGGCACCTTTCTTTGGAACAGCTTTCTTCTTAATATTGTTTCTCTTCTATTTCCCAACAGGTCCTTGAAGACCTGTTTCTGCTGTATTTGATTTGAGAACTGTTGGTCTAAATGTCTGTTGCTCTGCTGTAGGCAACTGTTAATCTTGTTCTTTTTAGAGCAGCTTTTGAGTTTTAATTATTTAGAGTGGGTTCTTTCTCCATAATAAGAATTTGAAGCAGATTTTCATGGCTTACTCTTGAAGACCATGCAAAAAACGAACTAAACATAAGGTAATATGCTACTTCTTAAAAATGAAATTTAATGTTACATTTTTTTCTTCAGGGAGTTCAAAATTGAAGATGGGAAAGCAGTAATCCCATTAGGCATAACAGTCCAGGGAGATGTTCTCATTGTAATCTATCACGCCAGATCAACACTAGGAGGCCGCCTGCAAGCCAAGGTAATGTTAAATTTAACAGCCTACATGGAGCATTTGCTTTTTTTTTTCTTGTTGTAGTTCTGTACCATACTTGTATTCGTGTTCTCATTTAAGTACATGCTTTTGTTTACTACCATTTCTTCAAAGAGATGTGTGGGGTTTTCATGTACGTGGGAAATCAGCCTTTTCTAGCTTAATAAGTATGTCCATTCTTAATGCCGTGCATGTAGATGCTTTGGTAAGTGTTTCTGGAAATCACTTCATGTGTGATAATTATTATATTTTAATGGAAAGGCTCCAGTCAGTTTATTTTGAGGCAGTGACTATTATCTGTTAAGTTGCATAGTAAGCCAGAGCTGCTTAATTCTGTACATGTAAACTGGAACCCAAGGTAGAATGCTACTAAATAGAAAAGTGGAATTTGAGGGACTTCCTGTACAAAACAAGCTGGAAAACTTTCTGTGGTTTTGTATCCTATTTCTAGCTCCAGGTTGAGTTTTTATAACCAATTTTTCTTACTGGTCTTTGTTCTTCTATGAAGAATGCATATTTCCCTTTTTTTATTAAACTATTGGTGCAAGTGTATTGCAACATCACAAAGAACTTGCTAATGAAGCCTGTCTTCAAATTTAAAAAAGGCATTGTTCTTTTTTTTTTTTTCTCCAGATGAGTAACCCAAACTAAATTGGAGAGCCATGTAAAAGATAAGGGGGTAGTGCAAAGTTTAGGATAACTTTTGAAGCATTGTGAAAGTTGGTCCAGAGGTTCTGCAGGCAGTTTCCATACATTGGGGGCAAACAAGCATATCCATACATACCCGCTAATTACCGAAATTTATTTCATTTTGTGTAGGAAGGTGAGTATCAAACTGGATATCAAACTGGACTTTCTTAATGTCCCCACAGTGCTATGGGCCAGGTCATCCTAAAATGTGAAGTGATTCCTGCTCTAGGGAGAGGTGTCCCTGTCCATGGCAGGGGGGTTGGAACTTGATGATCTTTAAGGTCCCTTCCAACTCCAACCATTCTATGATTCTATGATTCTCTAATGTACCAAAATAACTAGGGTATGTTTCAAAGTCATCGGTGAAGAAGGCATACAACTGGGGAAAATTCAACCAATGTTAGCTTATATTCCTTGTGTAATCTTAGTTTTACTCATAATAGGGGATTTTTGATGTGATTTCTCTGGCATTTATTCACTGATCAGAAAAAATTAGAATTTTCTTGTCCATCCACTATAACAGAAGATACAGCAACAGTGTTTGTGATGATCTTGGTTTGGAACTTTGATGGAACAATATTCAATGTGTCCTTAACTTTATGTATTCTAAACTGCCCCCTGAAGCTCTCTGCAGAGCTCTTACGGAGATGAACCACTGCATTTCAATATTGTTGTTAAGTGCCTAAAGCTGGCCATCGTGGTTGTTTCCCACTTGCTCACATTTGACCTGAGAGAGAATTTGACTTCTAGGAAATTTCTTGCATAGCAAGGGGTTAAGAAAACTGATTTAGTAGGATGCTCAGGTTTCCATATATAGTTCAGTGTAGGGATGGATGGACCAGAGAAGCTCTATCCAGAGTGCGCTCGTGTCTTGTACTGAGGAGCCCAGCACTGGACAAAGGACTTGAGATACAGTGCTGGATAGAGGGGAAAGATCACCTCCCTCAGCCTGCTGCCTCTTACTTGACTTCTGGTTACAGTGTTCAATAAATGCTCATTTACAAGGAAAGCTTTCATAATTCAGTTTTATTATATCATATTTACTGGACTGTTACTGTGTGACTTGCTTTGTAAAGGACTGGCAAGACAATTCCATGTGTGCTGTAGCTTAAGGCAGGGGAAAAGTGCATTGTGGATTTGTCAGTTTGCTCTAATGTGGATTTGTGCAAGACCAGGAACAACATGAATCTTCTATAGTAGTATTTTCTGGACTCTCACATATGCTCATCAGGCATGGGAAAGCAGTTTTTCCCCATCAGCAAAAGAAAGAGGTGGGAAAGTTGAGTGGTTATAATGAATCAGTTTAGAAAAGCTCTCTAATTCCATCTGGGATCAATGGTTGACATGAAATTGCACAGGAAAAAGAACTCTTTGCATGTCTTATGAAGTATCCTTCCAGATGTGCTACATTAAAACTCTTCTGCATAGACTCCTTAATATATGACATACATTCTTTGATTAGTGTTTTGCGCAATGAGTTTTTCTGAATGTATGTTTTTCAGAAAAGTAATAAAGGTTCTGCAGTTTCAGCCTCCAGAACAGTCTGGAAATACCTAATAGATTCTGATAGTCTGAGGTTATAGAAATAGACTTGTATTCTGTCTTAAACTGCATTTAATGCTCTCAAGATAAAATATACATGGAATTAAACTGAAATGGTAGCAAAACAAACACTTAAAAATACTTTAGTACTCAAAATACGTTATATTAAAGGCAGAACAATGTACAGTGTTGTTCACATTGATTTAAGGGGTTTCCCTGTGTTTCTTGTTTTCAACAGATGGCTTCAATGAAGATGTTTCAGATTCAGTTCCACACAGGTTTTGTGCCCCGAAATGCCACCACAGTGAAATTTGCCAAGTATGTTGACAGACTTTTGTAGAACGGGGAAGTTTTCTTTTAAAACTGTTTAACCTGTCACACCAACATGTGGCAAGGGAGGAAATATAGTCCATGTAGGAAGTAGCTGACTTTGCAGTAAGATTCTTTTGTTTTCTCATTTCAAGGAAATGGAATGTTTAGTTCATGATACCAAAAAATTTCTGTAACAGAATATCATGTGTTTAAAATATATGGAAAAAGTAAACAAATACAGCATGTTTAAAGCCTTATGGTACCTGCTTTAAAGTTTTGTCATGGACTATAGTGGATTTAATCTAGGTAGGCATCAGTATCAAAAATCTACTTGTATGCATCTTTGCAGGTATGATCTGGATGCCTGTGACATACAAGAAAAATATCCTGATTTGTTTCAAGTCAATCTGGAAGTAGAGGTGGAGTCAAGAGATAGACCTACCTGTGAACAGCTACCATGGGATAACATGAATATAAAAGGACTGAATCCCAAGATCCTTTTCTCCACCCGAGAGGAACAACAAGAGATTTTGTCAAAATTTGGTAATGAATCTTCAGCAACTAAAGAATATGATAAAGTTTCTAATGTACTTGGTGTTAGAGGCTTTTGTTTAATTTCTGATATTTCTTTAAGTGAAAGACATTTAAAAGGTGTTTTTTGTAAATATTGCTTACAGTGCAAATTTTTATGAAGGAGTATAAATTATCCTTCAGAAATTGATTATAATTACCTTTGTCTTAGCTCCACTGTTGTTACATTTGCTTGAATAGCTATGAATATGCTATTTGCAGGGATTTTAGCAAATGGAATTGTAACAGCCAAGATTTGTAGGCAAAATATCTTGAAAGACCTATATTTAGCTAAACTGGCACCAATATAATTTCACTTAAGATCATTTGTGAGAAACACTCAGATGATTTTAACTAAAAATGTTTATATCAACATCCTATAGTAGAGTAATATGATTCAGTTTTGCATCTTTCCATAATGTAGTCCAGCAGATGTTTAACTTCTTAATACTACGTATTCTGTGTTTCATCTGTAGATGACTGCATTAATTCCAGTTAATGCTGTTTGGTATCTATCTTTTTTTCCTGGTATCAGTAATTAGCTTTGGCATTTGCATCATGGTTCTTAAACCTTTTCTGTGTTTCCAGGATAAAGACTGTAGTGGTGATTTTAGTACACCATACATGAGATCTTACTCTCTGCTCTTAAAATAGTACACCTTAAGTTACATTTATTTTCATACGAGGTAGCTGCTGCTGTTTTTTTTTTTCAGGATGTGTTCGGTTTGTATTATGATTTAGATCATTCTCTGTTTAAATTGCTTTATATATATTTTCAAAATCCTACTGTGAACACAGCTCACTGAAGTTAAGGTGTTTCATTGATAGTGAGGATCTGTAAAAATTACTCATTTTTAAGTCACTTTCATTTTCTGATAAATGAAATGTAAGGGTTCAAGATTCCATTTAAAATATTGCTTAAAACTGGTGGGTAGGAAGTAGAACAAAAGCAGGTGTTGTGAACTGGTTTTATAAAACTTGCCTTATTAAAGTGAAAAGTTTGCATGCTTTCTGAGGCAGTATTTCAGCATCTCTGTAAGCTGCAACTGATTTTATGGAAGGAAATTGCTTCTGCCGCTTTGGTATTTAGATTCAAACAGCTTTCTCCCAAGCATTCATCCCATTCTTTTCAAACAGTGGATGAATGCTTAGCAATTTTGGGAGTCATCTTATTTGCCTTGAGAAACCCCCTTTTTGAGGGTTGATAAAGCAGGTAATTCATTAAGCAGTAGCTAACTCGGCACAGCTCAGTCTTACACAAAAGTCACTTCATGTCTGATCTTAGAAAAGTAAGAAGTGTAAGTAGTGGCAACACACGGTGTATTAACTCCTTTGAGTTAACTTTGAATTAACTCCTACTTAACTCCTTTGAGTTACCAACTCCATGTTCTTCTCTAGATTTACACTTTTTTTTCTATAACTGCTTGTTCTTTTTTTCTGTTCCTTGTTGCAGCTATTGTTTGTAGCTCTTGCATATTTCAGGGTGTTGTTGGTACAAGTGAGGTGTACAAAAAAGTAATTAACAAATGTAAATAGAATGCTTGAGTGTTTTGCTATGAGTGATTTGCTGTTTGATGTTGTAGTTGAAAATAAGGTTTTACCAGCTTTTTCACTTGAAGCAAGTTTCAAAGACGGGTGGGAAGTTGCTTTTGGAGGGGAATACATACTTTGAGACAGTTGTCTCCCCATAGCAGTCAGTCTGCAAGTCAAATAGCAGCTGCTGACTGGAACTGAGTTTTAGAAGTTTCTCTTGTAAGTGTTTGGCTTAAAATTTATTTTATAGGGAAACCGGAGCTGCCTAGACAGCCAGGTTCAACTGCACAGTATGAAGCAGAGGCATCCCAGCTGGAACAGTCTTCAGAAAGTGCACCAACTGATACAGAATCCCCACACAGCAGTAGCACTGATGCGAATAACTTCTTTCATTCTCTAGACTGGAAAGGTATAGGTTTTCCTTTGGAGTAATTATTTGTTGCATATTTGTCTTGTACGCTTTCCAATGAATGCTCATGCCTTCTTATGCATCAGTAATCGCTAGTTCACCAGAAGGAGGAAAAAGCTACTCCCAAGAGTGAGCTCTGCTTGACAAGTGGTCATTCTGCTTCATTTGCATAAACACCGAGTATTGTTTTTTGCTGTTATGTGCAATGTAAATGCTGAGCTTAATTTTTCCTTTTTCTGCAAAAATCTTAACCTTAAAAGTCTGCAAGGAAGCCTTTGCATTTCCACGGAGCCACTTTAGGCTGGCTGAGGAACAGGGGAAATAAAGTAGACTAGCCAGTGTGGTGCAGATCAATGTGTATGGGCTGAGAAAATGTCTATAGTGCATGTATAAGTTATTTTCCTGGATTATGCTTTGTTGGCAAAAATCTTAGTAACTGGGTGGAGTAGCAGGCACTGAGTGGTAAGTGGTATGATGTCCTGAGGTGAATGTCTTATTTTGAAAAAAGTCATAGTATCTGCTCTTGCAGAGTGGCAAGTTACAGCAGTGAGCTGCCTCTTTTTTGCTTGCCCAGTACAAAGAGAGATGGTAGGCAACAGCTAGTCCTTTATTTTTTTTTAATCAGTTGTTTGTGAGCTTTGATCAAGGATTGATTTCATGTGATCTCAGCATATATGTCTGTATTATCCGACTTGACAGAAGAATCCTTGTAATCTAAAGCTGTTATTTCTTTTTGTTCAAGAAGGAAAAAATCAGGAAAGTGGAATAGAGGACAATTCATCTAAAAATGATCGTGTTCAACTGTCTGATGACAGGGAGGAGAGTGAGCCTTCAGATGAGGAATTACCTACGTTTTCAGGTGAAGAAAGTGCAGTAATTGTTGATGAAAAAGACTCTACTACTCCCGAAGGAGAGTTGCTTTTTGAAGCTCCATCTCCACTGATACAAAAATCTCTTCCTGAAGAGAATGTAGACTTACTGGGATTAGACTCTGATGTTTCACCAGAACAGAAACAACCTGTCTTAGAAAAAAGCTCTTCATCAAGTAATGCGGACTTGCTGAACAATCTGTTTGTGGGTAATGCATCACAGATTTCAGAAGAGCCCACTGGAGATCTTCTTGGACAAGGAACAGATTTCTTTTTCAGTGGTCAGTGTCCAGCAGCTACTCAGGGTACACCTTCAGCAGCAGCCTTGTCTTCAGGTAAGTAAATTTAACATTGGTACTCTTTGGCTTGTGAACAGATAAGAACTGCTGCTTGCATTGTGCTTAGAAAATGAGTACCATGCCTTGATCTGTCCGTTGAAGGCACGTTGGCCTAGCAAGAATTGCATAGAATGGGTGTGTTTACTGTACGAAGGAGACACATTATTGTATCTTATCCCATTATTTTATGTCACTGATATCCTACCACCTTTAAACAGTGTAAACACAAAAGTACCAAATTTCGAATTTAAAGGAGATGCAGTAGTCTTAAAGAATCCATAGCTTCCCCATACATGTTACATGCTAGATCCTTTTCTAAATCAAAGTGTAAATAATTGCTCTTGCTAAGGCATAGGATTGTTATAACCTCCTGTTTTCTTGCACCTTACATAAAGCAATAGCAGTACAGAGCTGTACTGCTAAGGTCAAGTGTCTGCGTGGGGTTTTTCAGTGTTAATCACGTAAGACTGCTAGGCAGCTAGAAATCCTGTAGATTACTGTTCAAGCTAGTAGGATAATGGTGCTGCTGAAAGGTGTTTCCTTGCTAGCCTTACTGATGGTGCTGGCAGGTCTGTATCCTGAAAGAGCATATTAGACACTGCTACATGTAATTGGTATTTTAAAAAAAGCTGGTTTAGTTCAGAGGTTCTGTTTGTCTTACCAATGGATAGTTAATCTGTCACATGACTGAACTTCTCTGGCTGAAGTTAACAGTAAGATTTTTGGGAATATTAGTCAAATCTGGGAGATTTACCAGATTTACTTTATTTGCATAAACATAATACACTTAGTCTAAAAGCTTTAATCTACAAATAGCTGCAACGTGGCTTTGTTAGAGCATTTATTTGATTTCAAATGTTTGTTTCTTCTGAGGCAATTCAGTATTAAACTTTGTTACTGTGGTCAATGAGGAATCACTTAATTTATGTTTTTTACATAGGCAAAAGTCTATGAAAGAGAAGCGTTATTACTTTGTATTTCTTTAACTATGCCTGCCTTAAACCACCTGGGCAGTAGTCATGTATGCATCTCTTTCTACCTTTGAAACGGATAAGAGAAAGGTAATTGCAGAGGTGAGAATATTTGGCCATCACCTCAGAACGTGCTAGGGCACCCACTGTAGCAAGATTATTCCTTCTCTGCAGCTTCTCAGTGGATCTGGCAGGAGTCCCTGGGCTCTTGACGATTTTGACCCTAGAGGGCAGCAGAAACAGGAAGATTTCAAGCCGTGATTCCAGCTGTCACATGTTACCCCATGCTGACTATAAATACTCCTCCAATTAGTTTTCTCTTCACTGAGATCACTGGAGACCTGTGGAAAGCCTTGCTTCTGTTGGTTTTCAGTCTTGAGTTGACATGCTTTCTGCCCCAGAGTCACCAATGCTGTCAAGTCAAAGTGGTAGTATGAATATTTTATTTGATGTTCTTTTTAGTAGTTCAGTAGTCTTTGTGTAAATTCTTTGTAGGTTTGGCATTACAGAGCATTTAAATGTAATGTGCAGATGATCACTCAAATGTAAGGTGTGTCTTACAGGAATGAAATTAACAATGTTATTGAATGTATGCAGCCTCGATAAGGATTTGTTTGAAGATATAACTGTTCATATTGTGTATGGCTGAAATACTACTTGTACCAACATTAAAATACAGGTGTCTGGAGAAAGGGACAGTGGCACTTAGCCACAAAAAATTCCTAGAAGGCTGCTGCAGTTACCAACATGAACTCTCTGCTTTTAGTCTGTGTCCCCAGAGGAGTAAGGCTTTCTTCAATTTTCTTTTCTAAAATTTGTCATAATATAATTTTGTTTTCTGCTTCTTTTTTAGCTGATCCTTTTGACCCATTCACAATGTCATCAGGTTCAGAGAATCAGGCTCTGTCTGGTCCAGACCTCTTTGGGGACTTTCTTAATCCAAGCTCAGCATGTGCAGTTCCTTCCACACACAGTTCACTTCCACCTTCTTCCAGCTCAGATTTCTTAAATTTAGGTAAGTGTGCTTCTGGTGTTCTGTTAACAGTTTCTGCTGCTCTCTGCATTCCTCTTTCAGCTTAGTCAAGGTGGATTAGTGTCTTAACAGATCCACTTCTTGTGACTGTTGTTTTATTTAGCTCTGTGTTTTAAGGGATGCAGATACAAATGCACCAAGTAGCAAGGGCTTCCTGTATAATGTCATGCTAATATTTATGATAAAGCATCTCTAGCATTGCTAACGTTCTGTTAGGAGCTGGAGTTTCCTCTGAGAGCCCTTAGAACTCAGAGTACACAAACACCGGCAAACTTACTTTCTAGATGGCAGAATGGCATTTTGATTCTCAGATTTTAAAGATTTTCTGGAAGCCTTGGAAAAGAGATGAGCAAGCCGAGTTATAGTATGGCCAGTTCTTAAAATGCAAGCTGAGGCTACCCTGGACCTTCTTGACCTGAGTGCATTCTGGTAATACACTTACAAAGTACATTATGTAATACTCTAATCTTATTTGTTTCATTTGATTTCTCTGATGTGTTCTTGGTGAAGCCTTTTCCTCATACATTTATTTTAAAACCTATTAATCTTTACACAAAGTTTTGTGGTATGTTTGGTCTTCCTGTATTTCTATCCTAAGCACATGATTTCCAAAGTGTTACTAAACAGATCATCTCAGCATGCTCATTCTTTAAAGAAAAACATACCCTTGCAAAAATTAGTGCAGTGGTAGAGCTAGATTGTTGCTTTTAAAATCAGACTGCAAAGAAACATCTGGGCCCTATTTGTAGGGATAGGAGTTATGGTCAGTCTGTAACAGCTGTTCTCTGCCGCTGTTTCATGCCTGTGCAGTTCCCTTGCTCCTGTGTGAGCCCTTCCCATGGGATACAGTCTTTCCAGAACATAGGTCTCTGTAGGGTAATGCCTTTCAAGGACAAACTCTTCCAGCATGGGTTCCCCAGGGGCTGAAGCTTCTGCCAGCAGTATGCTGCTGTTTGAGGCCCTCTCCATGGGCTGGAGCTTCATCCAGGGCATGCCCACCTGCATGGGGTCCTTCACAGGCTGCAGTGTAGATGTTTTTTCCATTGTGGTCTTCTCTGTGGGCTACAGGGGGAATCTCTGGCACCTGGAACACCTCCTCCTCCCTCCTTCTCTGCTGACTTGGTGTTTGCAGAGCTGTTTCTCTCATACTTTTCCCACTGCTATCACAGCTGCAGTGTCACGTTTTTGGCCTTTTATTACCTGTGTTTTTCCAGTGGCAGCACTGTCTTGGCTCAGCTGTGCCCTGCAGTCAGTCTGTTGCAGCTAACTGTGCCCAGTATGGAGCAGCACAGGCCTCCTGTGCAGACCCCACTTACAAATTTGAGATAGGAATGGTGGTATCGCTTGTCTCACCCTGAATGTAGGAGTTTTCCTCCCAGAGCTAATTGCATGCAGTTTTGAGTTGTCCTGCTGTGTTGTACAGTTGGTCTAGTTGACCTTGCATCTGAGGGATGCAGTCTGAGTGTTAGCTACAAAGAAACTGGATGAAAAAGCTGCAGTATTTGCATGGCTGAGATAAGGGTTTCCTGCTCTAAGTAAAAGGCTAGCCAGCTGATTTCCCCCTCTGCCATGTATTCAAACGTTACTTTCCAGCTGTGGCTGATTGTGTTAAGAATTTGCTTGCTTCCTTTGCAAGATTTCTGTTCTGTCCTGTAGATACACATTTATACATACTGCAACTGTATCATAGAATCATAGAATGGTTAGAGTTGGAAGGGACCTTAAAGATTGAGTTCCAGCCCCTTTAACATGGGCAGGGACACCTCCCACTAGAGCAGGTTGCTTAAAAACCCATCCAGCCTGGCCTTGAACACTTCCAGGGATGGGGCAGCCACATCACTGGGCAACCTGTTCCAGTGCCTCACCACCCTCACAGTCAAGAATTTCTCCCTAACATCTAATCTAAATTTCCCCTCTTCCAATTTAAAACCATTACTCCTTGTCCTATCGCTACACTTCCTGACAAAGAGTCCCTCTCCAGCTCTCCTGTAGCTCCCTTCAGATACTGAAAGGAATATACAAACAGATGTATTTTCTGATGAACAGAAAAAAAGTTTTGATCAATACTGATTTGTGGAGCATCATCACAGCCGAAAATCTATCTTGCTACAAAGGTGGGGACCTCTGAAGATTATCTAGTTGGCCTGCTTAAAGCAGAGTCAAGTAGAGCAGGCGGTTCAGAACCCTGTCTTTGCTGATTTTTATTTCCAAGAATGCACATACTACAATCACTATGGCCAACCTGGGCCAGTGTTTGATTAGTCTTACAGTAAAAAAACCCCTACTTCTGTTTAAATGGTGTTTCCTGTGTTTCAGGTAATTTCCCAATATTTCTCTGTTGCTATGCAGGCTTTGTAAACCCTGTGAAGTGGAGGAATTGAGATGACATTTCATGCTTCTTTACATTTACCTTTTGAATGGCGGCTTTTTTTTCAGCTGAAATGAAATATATATTTGAGCTTTTAGCATTTTATCCAGTCACAGGTATAGCTTTTAGCAAGGAAGTTAAGAATATTAATAGCTATAATGCTTTTAATATAAACAAGTGAGTCTGAGTGAAATGACATAACTAGTAAATGGAGAAGAAAGGGCAAATAAGAGCATGATCTCAAATTACATATTTTGAGTATATGTGGTGAGTGAGCAAAAGACAATGGAAATTTGAGGTCTTTAAAGTGAGAATTTTAAACACTGTAAAAAAATTAGTAATAATGTTAGCGTTCATTCAAAATAAGCAGCAGCAATGAGATAGTGTGAATCTACTGTTGGAGCAGTAATAAGTGTCTGTTTTTAAATTCTGGCTTTCTTCAGTGGTAAACAAAGTATTTAGTAATACTAAACCTCTACAGGCACTGGGAGAAAAGGTGTTTCAGTGGACACAAGTTCAAGAATTAGAATTTTAGGCTTATATTTGTCAATGTGGCTTGAAATTTAAAATTGCAGGAGTTTTAAAATGTAATTTCAATTTGTAAGAAAGGTAGGTTTTAAAGTATGTAGCTGGTCTGTTAAGGCATTCTGTCCTGTAATATGAAAATTTTGAGCAAATGCTGCTGAAGGGCAGTGTATTAACAAGGTAACTTATTTTTCTGTGAAAAGTTACAGTAATTTGGTAGAGTAGCTGTAGTTGGGATGACTGTTCACTGCAGAATGGATAGCCTGATCTTAAGTGGCCACACTCAGGAAAACAACCTATAATTAGTAACTGGAGGAATGTCCATTTTTCCTTGGTAGGTAACTGCTCAGTGTGCATTTCTGAGAATGGAATAGCTTTGTTTGGATATGCTAGTAGCAGGTCATCTCTAATGCAGGAATGTACTTCCCTCTGTGAGAATGAACTAACCTGATAAAAAGATAGCAGGAGATGTGGAAGATGACCAATAGGCCAATGCAGTCTGCTCCTGAGGCTTGTAGTTTCTGTGATGACCATGTTCTCAGTCAGGGTTTAGACAAAGTTAAAAATCCTTGCACTTTACTAAACCAGCTTCTCAGTTCGCTTTTGTGAACTTTTGTCCTCTGTGATTAAAGGGCTTCCTGCAGAGATGACAAATTAAATAAAAGCAACTTAATGTAAGTTGTGTGTAGGATATAAGAGACCTCTGCTTTACTATCTCAGGAAGCTGGAAAGTGTGATCTGATTACTGTCAACTTACTCTTACACCTTAGCTTGGTTTGATCAGTGTTACTAAAGAGCTGTGCCCTGACCTCCTATGGTGTCACTGCTGTATGGCTAAGGTCTATAAATAAGTGCGTTAAAGAAAAACTTAAGGGACAAGCAGGTACGGATCTGCTTGCCTGTGATCTCAGTTGCTTCAACTTTGGGAATATTTAGCTAAGCTTTGTATTTCACCCTTTCTTTAGACATTCTGCTCCTTTACCTTATAGCGTCTGTCACTGTTTGTAAGGATGACTGGGTTGGCTTTCCAAACTCTAGATCTTTGAAATACCTTAGAGCTCCAGTAAACATACTGGTCTTGCTGAAGTATCATCTCTCCCTATAGCACTGACTGCTGTCCTAGCGTTAATTGAATGGTTACATTCAAAAGCTGTCCTGCTGCACTGTAAGTCCCTACAGACAGTGCTCAAAGAGAATGCTCAGAGCTGGCTTGCAGCTTTTGTTCCATATGTGGGACCTCTCATCCTGAGGATGGCTCACCTCATACTGTGTGTAAGTGAGAAAGGGGGGAATCATTTGTGAGCATCAGGAATGGCAGTTGTAGCCCTGTGTTGGATGTTATGCTTCCTAGAAGTTGGTGAAGCACCTTTGCATCCTTGTGAATGAGACTGTTTTCAGTTGGTGTGATTTTGCTGTGCACACAGAAAAGTGGCTTTTATCCACGTACCTAGTGATTCGCAATCTTTTAGCAGAAATGATCACTCTTCCTGTATGCTTCTCTCGGGTTGCATTCATTCATCCGTGTGTTGAACCTGAAAGGATTATTAGTTTGAGAGTTTGCTTTGTCACATGAGGCTATAGGTAGGCAAACCTGAAATTTGAAGTGACCCAGCTCCACTTGAATAGCACCCAGACTGCTGAGTGATATGGGGTACCATTTCATGAAGGACTGCTTCTTTCTAGTTACCTGGTGTGTAGTCAGGAGCAGCAGCCTGCCCTGAAGCCATCCCTTAGCTAGTGCTTTTACTCAGGAGTTCAAGCAATTAAATTTATAGTGTTACCTGTGCATGAAAATATCTTCCCTGTGAAGTGTATGGGATCTTTCAAATACAATGAAAGAATTCCAGTGGTAAAACCTTCTGAGTCCTGTTTCAGACTGAATGCCTACATTATGGAGATTTAAACAATTCATGCAATTTATCCACTGTACTTGACAATGTGCTACACAATTCTATTGGTATTAGCAAAATATCCATTATTATGATGGTTTTTATAAAAGAATATTCAAAAAACTTATTTTTTCTTCTGTAGGGAATTTAACACCTGAGCCACCTAAAATATCATCTTCTACAAGCCACCCAGATCTCTTAAGTGGGTGGGATTCCTGGCCAGATTCCTCAGCAACCACCAATGTAGCGTCTCCACAGTTGAAGCCTCTTTTTGAAGGTATGAAATTCTTCCATAAGAGGGAATAAGGAATACACCAGACTTGATCAGTTTAATCACCTGAAAATGCTGGATATGCCGTTTTGCTTTGTTCTTTAAAGGATTCCATGCTCTTGTTCTTAAATGCTCCTTTAGTAAGGCACTTGTATAATTTTTCAGAGTTTGTTGTCTGTAGTAATGGTAATTCTTGTGATGGTAAATGACGTCACAGAGCAGAATGCTGGGAAGGTTTACATGAGGTATTGTGGAAATAGTACTTTTATTCATGTTCTCAATTTTGAAATACATCAAGTACATGATACGTTTTCTTATTACACAGGTCAAGCTTTTACCACAGGGAGCCAGTACAATGTGTCTTCATGTCCGTCTTTTAGCCAGGCTAAATCTCGGAACTTTGATCCTTTTGCTGATCTTGCCAGTCTTGGATCTGGTCTTCCAGGTAAGGTCTTACTTTTAAGAAACTATATTTAATGCCTCTACAGTCTGATTTGCCTCTTGTTCCAATAAGTGTAACCAAGAGCTTAAAGGAAAGTGTTTCCTTTTAATTGATGACAACCAGCTTGAGACAGTTGCTGAGAGCAGACAAATAACAAGAGAACACTGAATCTTTGGAAATATCGTGTGAAACATCCAGAATAATATTTCAGACTATAACCACAGCTGTGATTTAGAAATGTTTCAGAATCCAGTTGAGAAGGTGAGAGAAACCAGGGATTGCTGATTCAGTAACTGAGCGTGCAGTCTCGTCTAGCATTTATTGATACTGTGCTGTGAAGGGTATAAAATAAATTGGCTTTAATTCTTTGTTAGATCCAAAGTGACAGTTTTTTTCCTTCCAGTTTTTTTCCTTTTAATTCAGTACTTGTCTTTGAATTCAGTAGGCCCTCCTAGCTCTGTTACTCAAATCTCTCACTTTTGTAAGATAAGCACAAACCAAGCCCATACTTGTACACCAATACCACGAGCATTATGAACACTTGTCAGTTTTCAGTTGTGTGCACAAGACGTTACGGAAGATGAGGCACATCACAAAGTAACACTTGTCCCAGGGTTTTATATTCAAACTAAACTGGGGAACTAGCCCTTCAGCCTTCTCAAACAGCAAAAAAACTAAGGGTGATAAAAGGAGCTGAGGTCTGTGCATTTCAGGAACACACTGTTGTAACAAATGGCTGTTAAATGTGACTAGCTGCCAAGACTCCAAGGAATGATTTGAAACAGCCTGCAGTTGCTGAATTGCAGAAATGTGCTTCTCCCTTAGCTTAGGGCTGACAGGTTTTATCCTGTTGCCATGACAGTTAGCATTGTGTATTTAATTGAGTATCCTCTTGGTGGAATTATCTTATATAAACACAAGGCAACATACAATGTTTGGCTTCTTTATGTTGTCTGTGCATAATTACTTGCAAAAATTCTAGTGTTGAAGCAGTAGCAATAAGGCTGCTTTGCAGTAAACAATTTACTGAAATGTTACAGTTTAATTCCAGGTTAATATGGACTTCTTCAATCTATAGATAGTGCAGCAGTAAATAAAATAAAATAAATTTATCTTTGATTTGGAGTGTGTAGCACACACTGAACCAGTGGCAGAAATTATACTGATTTTAGCAGGATTTAGATCAATTTGTCTTTCAGTTAACTTTCAGTAGGAAAAATTACTGCATTAACAAGTAGCCAGAGGTCACTGTGCTTAATGAACCTTATCAGGGCTGAAAGTGAATTTTCAGGGAGTTGTGAGAACTGGAGCTTAGACTTGGTGGTTTATTTTTTGTAGGAGTTTTTTGGCCTTCACGTACAAGTCATTATTCTGGAAGAAGAGTTATGAGAGTGAAAGTTGCTTAATGGGAATGCTATACAAACAGAAAAGAAACAAGGCTGGAAAACTTTCAATAATGGCTTCAGCTCCTGGATCCGAGTTACTTGTTAATGGGACTTGAATTAATTTTAGAGACATTTTTCTCTTACACTTTCTCTTGCGTAGTGGTATCACTATAAACTGTTGTTAGATGTCAAGACCAAGTTGTTTTATTTGTACTGAACAGATGATAGATACCCAGCTGAACAACTAATTAAGTGTTTATTTTTAGGTTCTTCCAGTGGTGGACTCTCAAGTAGTGGCTTTGGTCAGAAGACTGCTCCAACTCAGAAGCTGGGAAATCAGTGGCAGAAGTCCACAAAACCACAAAGTAGTTCTTGGCAGTCCCAGGCGAAATCCAGCACAGCACCTAAACCAAATTACACAGGGAACTTCAGTGTTATTGGAGGGCGAGAAGAAAGAGGAGTCAGAACTGCAAGCTTTGGTAAGTTTTCTGAAGGCGTTACCTATAATGGCCTGTGTGAAGTTAGCAAGATGTACTGTTAGCTGCAGGAGTTCTTGTGCCTTCATCCTTTTAGGTTTAGGTTGTACCTAGTTGAAGTCAGAAACGAGCTTGGCAAATCCGATGTTGTGCTTTTGCAGAGCTATGGTAGAATATTGCAGAGACGATGCATGGCCCAGTTATTGGCAAGTTGGAGTACAAGGTCTCAAGGCTGTGTTCACCCACCCACATGGGTACTGGTTTTGTATCACTGGGTTAGGAAAGTAAATTGGATATATCCAGGAGGGAGGTGGTTGATGACATTGCTTCATGCTAGTCCACTTGTGATACACAGGTAAAAGGATGAACATATTTCCTACTTGAGGAATAGTAGCTAGTCTTAAAAAAGATTGAGGTCACTAGAAATTCTAGTGTTTCAGACAAGGATAAGGATGGGATTAGGTGGAATCATTCTTGGAATTAGTACCTTAAGACGTTCCAACTGAATAGACAGACCGAGAGGTGTTAGGGTGAGCATGGCCTCCTCTGTGTTAACCTTCTTGGAAAATTTTATTTTCCTGGTGTGTTGGTAATAGGATTGTGCCTTCACTTAACTGGCGTATAAGTGAACAACTTCTGTACTTTTGCAAGTTGAAATGGGTGTGTTGATCTGTATCTGGAAAAAGAAGACAAGATGGAGATGGAGAGACAGTGGGTATAAGTTGCTGCACAGGAAAGTCTCACTGGAGAACAGGAGTTAAAAATAACAATTAGCATGATGAAATGCTGAAATGGGACAAGAGGTGTTGTCCTTATCCTTGAAAACAGCTGTACCTCAACTGCAAAAGGACCTGAGAAATTTATCTAGAGGGAGGTTGAATTCAGTTATTCTACAGTTCTCCAAAATTATTTGGTTCCATAATGACTATTCACATTTTACCCCTTCATTATTCTGCATAAGATTCGACATACTTAAATGTTGACTACATACTTTTGACTATAGTATTAAGTAACTTGAAAAACTGCTACACGGCAGTTAGCATCATTCTGTAGTGGAAAAATGGAACCCTTTCTGAAATCATGAATATGTGTAGATGTGTATCTCTTGTATCTACTCCATTTTTGAAAAAAAGAGGACGGGAAAGTGTTTAGTCACATGTATGCACATGAGGTTCTGGTATGCTGAATTGAAAGCTTGTTAATGATCCCTTTTATTTCCATTTTATTAGTCTCTCAGAGTTTATAAAGTCACTGTAGCATATTTATCACAGTAGTGACAAATGTCCTGTAGGCGTACCGAAATGCAATATATTTCCCCCATTAATGTGTTCTGCTATATGACTTTTCATTTAATGATCTTCTCTTTTCATAGGTCAAAAGCCAAAAGTTTCAGAAAATGACTTTGAGGATCTTTTATCTAATCAAGGGTTTTCAGCTAAATCTGATAAAAAGGGACCAAGGACTATTGCTGAGATGAGAAAACAAGAAATGTCTAAAGATATGGACCCTTTGAAACTCAAGGTTTGTTTAACTGTGATTCTAATTTCAGTGAAAATCTGAGCTTAAGCTTAGAACTGCAGATAACAGAGCAGAAGGATACAATGGCTAACAGAGCAAACTGATAAAGTAGAATGAAATTTTATCTATATTTAAATCATATTGATTGTAGAACATAATTAACAGGAATAAACAGGAATAAGTTAGCAATGAAGCAGCAGTGATAATAGCACAAAAAAAGTGTGTGGATAGAACGCAAGGTTAAATAAACCCTTAATAATGTACATTATCTGAAACTTTTTTACAAACCAAGTAAGAATTTAATAAGTTAATGTTGTGTCCTGACAAGAAGGTAATGTAATTGTCACAGATGTTTTTAATGATTCCTGTCAGTTCTCTTATTACATAGTTAATTTCACAGGGTTTTGTAATGTCTTAATTTCTCTTGTAATGACTGCATTTCTGCAATAAACTAATAATCATGACCTAGTCCCTAGTAGCAGAGGTGAGATACCACTTCTGGTAATTAGTGGTCTGAGTGCCACAAAGAAGAATGTACTGAGACAGTTGGACTTAAGGGATGAATGCAGCAAAACAACTGTACTTGGGTCTTGATGTTGTAGACTTGACCAGAGTGAAGTTTATGATTGTAGACTGTGAATGCTTACAGTGATACATGCAATTCTGTACATTCTGTTTTCTCCAGATCCTTGAATGGATTGAAGGAAAGGAGAGAAATATCAGAGCGTTGATATCCACTCTTCATACTGTACTTTGGGAAGGTGAAAATAAGTGGAAACCAGTCAGCATTGCAGATCTAGTAACTCCAGAGCAAGTAAAGAAGTACTACAGGAAAGCAGTGCTTGTAGTTCATCCAGATAAGGTGAGCGTTTTCCTCTGACCTTTCCTTTCGAAGAAATGCAGACTGCTTTCACCACACGTTACTAGTTACTGACGGGTGCTGTGGCCTTGCTCCTTGATCAGCACCCTCAGTGCTCTTCACTTTGCTACCATCATCTTCTGAATTTGGTGTCCTACTGCACTCAGGCAGTACTGGATTTTTCTTGTCATCCTGTTACAGCACAGAATTCAACAGATAAATGTTAGCAAATGAAAGAGCCCGTAAAAGTTGTACTGAGCACCAGTTAGTTATGCTGGGTTCTGGCTGCTGGCAGGTTTAGAGCTGATTTGTGGAATGCCCTTTATTTCTGCCAGCTGACAGTTCACCTCTTTTAGGACTGTTCACCAGCATATGAAGACTCAGTCTGCCGCAGCAAAACTGCTTGGAAAAAAACTGTTGAACTTCTGTTACTAAACAACTTTACTAGGAACTAGAAAAAGTAAATTTCACTAGAGTAAACAAATTGGTAATTGAAGAATACTTGATGGGTATGACATTCCAGTTGTCTTTTTAAAATGTTTAATGCATTCCATTACTGTTTGTTAGTCTTGCAATGTATAACGGTAGCTTTTTTTTGTTGAGTCATTGCTCTAGGCTATGTGATGGATACAAAAGTAAGCGTTGAATATACCTGGTTGAATTCCTGTAACAGAGGAACAAGACATTCTTTTTCTTTTCCCTGTCCTTTGCTGTTCTTTGCCATGTGGCTTCCGCCACCTTTGTGGTGGGTTTTTGGTGCTTTCATTAAGTCTCTTTAGCACATCAGTTTCAGAACACAAGTCTTTTTGAGGGGTTTTCTTTAGTGTTTTTTTTCCCCTGCCACTTTGAGTTTATAGACCCTTTTAGGGGCTACTTTAAGTACTGTGATGGGCAGAAGTCAAGTAGCAGTGAAAGGATACTGGAGGGGCTCTAGAACTTCCCTTTTGTGTTGGAAAGAACTTGTTAAAATGACTGATCTTGTGGGACTGGATCTCTATAGCCATGGGGGATGGGTTGTCCCAGAGGCAGCACTGCTGTGAAATAGGCTGGGAATCAAGAGCATACTCTCTTTGCTTGAGTATGGAGGCAAATGCACAGGAAGTGCTGTGTTGTTAATGATGAATCTGAATGTCAGCCCCAATAAGCAACAGACTTTTCTCCAAGCGATCCCATCCAAAAGGAGTTGTCTGAAATAGTGCTTGAATTGTATTCTTGTACAGTACTGCAAGGTGTGTCAGGAAGCAACTAAAAAAATGACTGGATTTGATCATTAACTAAAACTACTTAGGAAAAAAATAAACAAACCCACAATTCAGAACTGGTTTTAGCAAAGTCTCAGTTATTTATGAATTACACTAAAAGTTTGAAGTAATATAAGGAAACCAAGGCTTTGGCTTTGTTTAGAATACTCACAGCACACTTTGGATGAGATCAGAGAGAGTTGCGTGTCTGCAAAATTATATTTGCACAGCAGTCTGAAGATGATGAATAACACAGGAAAGATCCTGCCCATAGAAAAGATCTTATATTTGCTAACTCACATATTTCCTAATATTTTTATGCTTCTAATATGTTCTGTTTGTTTTCAGGCCACAGGACAACCTTATGAGCAGTATGCCAAAATGATCTTCATGGAATTGAATGATGCATGGTCAGAGTTTGAAAACCAGGGATCAAAGTCCCTTTTCTAAAACCTGACCTTTTACAGAACCACTTCCAAAAACTGGAGCTGAGCATTGTTGTGACTGTATTTCACCTATGGTTTATGAACCATTTTTTCATTGTTTCAGCACAGTTTCTAATCGTGCAGTTAAATGTGGGGATATATTTTGTCAGATGTAGTGTACAAAGCATTATATAGATGCATTAAGAAAACAGCTGCTCAGTACTTGAAGACATCACAGTCTGGGAGTAAAGATTTCCTTTCAGTTTTATATATGGTAAAACATAATTTTAATGAAGCTTCATGATTTCTGGTATGCTAGTCTTAATTGCAAATCATTCCAGTTTCATTGATCTTTGCTTTAGCTCTGTCTTCCCCAATTTGTCTGTTACTTTCAGTAGTTTCGTGATTGAGTTTTGTTTTGGTGCCTGTCCCTTTATTCAAAGTGCTTTAGTTATCAGCAGTGAATTTGCTTGGTTTATCTGAAACCTGAAGATGTATATTTTCATCTGTATTTTGTCATCAATCTGATAATCATTCTGTAAATACTGCTTTCTGACAATGCCTGTGTTCCTTAAAATAAATTAACAGTTGTTCAGCCAAAAAGACCCCAAATGTGGGAAAGTCAGCCAGGGTTGTTCTTGATTTTTTTAAATTTTGTTTTATGTATCATGAATTTAGAAACAAATCTTGACTTTGAGGTCTGCATGTTCCTACTGTTTTGTTATTTATTATGAACCTTTGGAAGGCAGCACTTTGAGCAGTGCTTTATTTTTCTAGTTCTTTAAGTGGCGTCTTTTGCTTCTGATTTCAGTGGAACGTTCCTTCCATTGGACTTAAGATAATCTGATAGAAGTAAGGATTTTTCTGAAACTTGAAGTGTAAGCACAAAATATTTTTGATTTCTCTGAGTAAATACTGCATTACTCATTATCACCTGGAGAGCATCTAAAGCGCTTGAACACATTTTGCTGCATGTCTGAACTTCTGTATTTTTTTGATATGCATGACCTTGAGTGTATGTGACAACATGGGGTGTGTTGGCAGACTGCTGCATTTCTGCTCACCTACCTTCCGTGCACTAGCTAGTGCAACATGAGTAGGGACACAGCTTGATAAGGAAACTTTACACATTTTCTTATGCGTGTTCAGAAGATACTATTCTGCTAGTGCTGGGGTGAATGAATGCAAGTGACCAATGACTGTTACACCCTGTGTAATAACAAAGTACAATTTTCATATCGAGTTTGAAAAATGTTGAAAAATAGTGTTGTGGTATTAAAGCTTTGTCAGCAGTATCTTGAAACAGTACTGTTGGGCATTTAAGGGGATATTTTTATCATCTTGCCATTTTATACATTTTGCATGCTTAACTGAGGGAAGCTGTGCTGTTATCAGAGGTTATCAGAGCTCGGCAACATCTGAACAGTGTGTTGGGTGAGATTTTCCACTGCTGTGCCAGCCTGGGAGCGGGTTGGTTACAGACTTGTGAGCATAAGGTGCAATTTATAGTCCCTATACTCAGATCTATCACAGTTACTAACCTCTGGTTGAAGGTTTTGTGTGTATGTGTGCTCAGATATATATTCAGCTACTGCAATTCTTTTTTTCTTTTTTGTTGTTTTTTAAGATGGAAGCCAGGATCAGTTATGGATCAGGAAGGTTACAGTTTTATATTATTCATAGCTGCAGTTGCATTTCAATTACTGCTTTGAAGCAGTCTTCAATCTCAGTGGGTTTCTTCATAGAAATGGGGAACTTGCTATCTGATTTAGACTAGGAGCTAATCTTTCTCTCTCGGAATGCAAGGTCTGCATCCATTGGAATGAAAGGCTTCTGCTGGTAGGATCGGTTTGTTGGAGACCTGAATGGCTTTTTATGGTTCTAGAGCAAATGATGTCTAGTAATAGGCTTAAAAAGACACACACAGATACATCATGGCCATGACTGGCTGCACTCCTATATACAGCTGAGAGATAAAGCATTTCTGAGGGATCTGCTTTTAGCAAGGAAGGGCTGCTTTAAAAATCCGTGTTCCTTTTAGCACTCACTTAATTACTTTCAGCACCTACTAATACTCAGTTTTGAGAGACACATTTTTAATTGTTCTCCTGAAACACATCTATAAATTAAAACTAAAAATTGGGAGCAAAATATCTTCCTCTGCTTTGTGTGTTTGGTAGCATTTTCTGTGTGATGTCTGTGTTTCTCTGTGGTTGCTTCTCTATTCTTGTTTGCAAATTTTCTTCAATGGTGGAAAATAACCTTAGATGTGATTTCAAATGAGGGAAATGAGTGCAATAGTTTTATCTGGAACAGAAGATCTCTTAAAATTGATATTTTCCCCCCTTTTTTAACATCATGGAAAATCGTGAAGTTTGGCTGTGGTTTTTTCAAAAAAACATTTGGTTTGTAATTTCAATTGGGTTAACAGACTCCTCAGCTGATTTTATGGCTTAATGGGCTCTGGTCCTCAGTGGGAGAACTTACTGATTCCTCTATCCTGCTCCTTGCTGTGTAGTTCAGATTCGGTGCTAAGAACCAAGGAAGCTGAGATTGGTAAAATCTCAAATCCTGACAAATAAATTATTTTGGTTTTGTTCTGGGTTTGTGTGTGTGTGTAACTGTCATTTAGCTGTGCTGCATACATGAACACGCACTAAGGCCCTGTAAGCAAACTTCAGATATTCAGGTGATGAACACGACCACAGTAAAATGAGTGTTTGTGTTCGTTAAAGGGTCATGAGGATCACTAAAGGTGTTTCATAGTGTAAGGCTTATATATTAAATTTTTTAGTTACAGGAATCTGGGACGAGGGAGGTTAAGGTAAATTTTATGTAGATATCTATTGAATCTTAATGTTGCTTTTAAAGGAGAGGGTCATTTGGGAGGAAAAGTCCCAAAGTTCTGTTTGAATTAATCTTAAAACAGTAATAAAAAAGGAGAGGGGGGAACAAAACTGGGAGGGGCTTTTCAACTGTTCTCACACTCTGTACTTCATTGTTAATTGGCTGTCTTCTGTGTGGGATAGGACTGCACTCAAACCCTGTGTCACATTCCACTGTATCTGTATTTTTAAAATCTTCTAGAATAGGCTACACTGATTAGGCTGAGACTTTGATTAGATACTGTGAATTCTCTCTGGGATTAAAATACATGTTTTTCCATTCATGCTTATTATTCATTGCACAGTTAAATCTTGAAATGTTGAAGTGAAATTGTGCCCTGAAAGCTAGACTTAGTATCTGCTGCTTCTGACTGTATAGCCTGTGGTTTAGGTCACTGTTGCCAAGAGGCTGATGTTTTATCTACCAGACTTCACATGGGAAACTTGTAGTTCTATTGTGAAGTGTCTCCTTGACTCTTGCAGCAAGTCGTGGTGCCTTTTGGCCCATGCTTGTAGTTGCTTTTTCTGTTAATGACAACTTGCTAATACCATGCCTTCTTTGCAGCCTACCAGGATCCAGTTCTTAAAAGTGAGTAGCTTGACATGATTATTGCAAGAGCAAAGAAAAACAAAAGCAACACAGAGGAAGGAAAGAGTATAGAAGAACACCCAGACTCAAACTTATCTCTCAGATGTTGCTTTTTAATTCTCCCTTCATTGACCTATTCCTCCTATTCCTCTGCTAAAAGCAGGTCTAGACTAGTAGGAAAAAAAAAAAAAAAAAGGTTTGTATCCTGCTTTTCCTGTCCTCTTAAAAGTGCTACTGACGGGCTCTAGACAAGTGGCAGTACCAAGTTCTTGGATTTTTTTTTGCAGAAGTTACTCTAAAGCAGGGCTTATAAAATGATAGGGCACATTTCCACGAGTCACTTATGTTGCATTGTTGTTAGATCTGAAGAGTGAGGCAATTTAACTTTAAAAATAGCAATGTGTGAAGAATTGGTGTTAAGAGTGTGTGTGGCTAGAACCTGCCAAATGGAAAAGAGGGATCTGTTTTGACCATGTTGGAGCAAATCAGTTGGCCTCTCTAACCTTAGGTGTGCCTGTTTGGTGTTTCCTAGTGCTGTCAGATTTCCTTGAACTTAGGGGCAGGGAAGAGAGGGAAAATTAACAGTTAAGCACTTACATTCATATTAAATCATGGGGTTATACTTAATATTGTTAGCGTGTAATGAATCCTAGACATCAAGCCTGGGAGGAAAACTTGCTCTGCATGGTAAAACTTGGGTAAAGTTCAGATACTTTGCTGATCAATGGTAACTTCCTTCAGCAAGTACAGAATGGAAAACCTACAGCAGTGCTGATGAAGCAAGTTTCCTTGAAAGAGTGGCGAAGTCCTTGGCATTGCACCTGTCAATGTAATTAGTGCTCATGAAAAATGCTTTGTTTACCTCCCTTTTTCTTCTAGAAAGTTCCTCTAGTGTTGTCTTGCCAAGCACAGAGTAATGGTTCCTTCCTAAACGTGGGCTACATCTCAAAGCTGTGTGCACAGGATTAATATTTTGGACAAACCAAAGCAGAGTTGAGCATCACTGAGGTATCGGCTGCCTTTGGGACTGCCGGGCTACGTGTGCCATCCGCCTCCCGAGGCCACCTGCACTTTCACCAGCAGCAGTGGGTTTGCACAGTCATTGGCCTTTGCATTCTCTGCTGACCACAGGGATATTTCAGGGTAGGGTAAATGTGGAAACCTCATTCCTCCTTAGCTGTGTTCTTAATTGCCTAACAATTGCAATGTAACAAATGGTTTGTAAATAAGTACAAATTAGCCTTGTACAGTTACCTGTGCTTTATGAGGCAGTTGATGTTTTTTCCTCAAGAACTTACAGGTGATTGACCTGCAAAAGCTGTAAAAGGAATGTATCATCTCCTCCCCCTGGAGTCTGTCTGGCTTTGAGTAGCTGTAGCTGCTGGATGCCCCATGGCTGGGAGCAAAAGGTGGTGCAGCTGGGCTGTGGTTCCCATCTTGAAGAACTGCAGTGCTTACTTGCTCTCTGTTTGGGTGAGCTTATTGTAGACTGCAGTTTAGACTGCATTAAGCTTCCAACATGTGCTCCAAAAATACAAAATCACTAGTTTTCATGAAGGACACGTGTTGTCATGGGAGTTCTTTATTACCAAAAGAGGATTAAGAGGCATTGTGAGGACTCCCAAAACTCTCTAGTGGAATGTACTGTATATTTGCAATGTAGACTTCTAGAAGCAATTGTTGTCTCTGATAAGGACTTACCTTGCTCTGACATCCTTATTGTGTTTACCTTGTGTTGGGGATGGTACTTTCTACAGCTGTGATTTTTCTGGTTTGGGGTATGTGGAAGGATGTAACCGATACTCAAGTCCTACTTTCTGCCATCTTTCAGGAAAGTCAATGTACTGAGTAATTTTGCTACTAGTGAAATGGAAATTATGCCTGTATGTATATAAAGGTAATATAATCGAATCAAGCCTTGTTTAAAAGTAGATTTAATGTTTGGCACAATGTCTTTGAAAAGAATATTTTGCTTTGAAATGTATTACTACCTGACTTAACCAGTGATCAATTAAAACAAGCAAAATGATTTTGCATGTTTGTTTCTTTAGCAAGAGAGAAATGATCTGCCTACCCGAAGCATTTCCACCACCTCTTCCAGAACAAATACGCATTAGAGAAATGGTTCCTGTTAGTATGTTGAGGTTGACTGAACCTCTTTAGAAACCAAGGATCTCCTCAGAAGTGTCCAGAAGGAGAGGAGTGCTCTGCGGCTTGGCAGCTGAACTTCTTAGACTGCTGCCTGCATGGGGCTGAGGGGTTCTTGTGTGGGACCTGGTGCAAGGCAGGGCCATCCTGTTCCCCAAGGGAAGCTCTTGCTTAAATGCTTGACAGCAGTCAAAAGGAAGAAAAGAAGGAACAAGTGGACAAGACTGAGGCAGGAGAGGAATGAGCAGCCTGTGGGGAGGGCGGGGGAGTGGGACATTCAATGGTGAGGTACTGCAGACCTGGGGAATCTTTGAGGCAATCCTGGAGAAGGGGGAGTTGCTGCTGGGACAGTAATAATAAGGTGCCCAGGAGCATCTTTTGACTCCGTGCTCTCAAGTAAGAATGGGGAAACAGGATCTTCTTATAGTTGAGAGCAAGCCACTTGGTGCCTTTGAGAAAGTTTCTCTAAAGTAATAAAAGCATAGTAGTGTAGGATTACCACAAAGGATTCCCAGGAAGAGTGGAAAGTGGAGGATACGGGGGAATGGATGGGCACCTTCAAAGGAGGTTGGGTGGGATAACGTGTGGGCAGGAAAGAGATGTGTTAGCAAGCTGAGAAGCAAGCAAAGTTCTGTTAGGGAAAGGCCATTAACACTAGAAATATTTTTCATATTCTGTTTTACTGTTTTATTATTCTAATGTGTTTATAAGAACTTAAGATAAGTCTTCTAGCATTTTCTCACCAAATAATCTTTCTCCTTGTAACATGCTGTTACTTTTGCTGTTAATCTGTTTACTCTTACCATGCAAAGCTGATGAAAAATGTATTCATAGCGACTTCCAGCCCTTTAGCATCTTTGCTGCAGTAGTAATTGGTTGCATTTTTCTTTGCCATGTGCAAAGCCTCTGCCTCCTTGGACGAGTGCACGAGAAGACTGAGTTGGGAGCGCAATCCACAGCAGGTGGAAATCCTGCACTGTCAAGCCGGCAGGTTTCATTAACTAACGTGTGCTGCTTACCTGGTGCAGTTAGGGAGAACCAGCAGGCCTTAAATTCAGTATCGAGCAGAGTGAACAAAACAGCACGAGCAAATCATAGAATCATAGAATGGTCAGAGTTGGAAGGGACCTTAAAGATTTTCAAGTTCCAAACCCCCTGTCATGGGCAGGGACACCTCCCACTAGAGCAGGTTGCTCAAAGCCCCATCCAGCCTGGCCTTGAACACTTCCAGGGATGGGGCAGCCACAACTTCTCCGGGCAACCTGTTCCAGTGCCTCACCCCCCTCACAAGAAAGAACTTCTTCCTAATATCTAATCTAAATCTCCCCTCTTCCAATTTAAAACCATTATCCCTCGTCCTGTCACTAGACTTCCAGACAAAGAGTCCCTCTCCAGCTCTCCTGTAGCTCCCTTCAGATACTGAAAGGCTGCTATATGGTCTCCCTGGAGCCTTCTCTTCTCCAGGCTGAACAGCCCCAGCTCCCTCAGCCTGTCCTCATAGGAGAGGTGCTCCATCCCTCTGATCATCTTGGTGGCCCTGCGCTGGACCTGTTCCAACAGTTCCATGTCCTTTCTGTGTTGAGGACTCCAGAGCTGGATGCAGTGCTCCAGGTGGGGTCTCACAAGCGCAGAGTAGAGGGGGAGAATCACCTCCGGTGACCTGGGGGATCAAAAGATCAGGCGGGAGAAACACCGTGCAGAGCACTGTGTACCAAGGTGTGCAGAACAGGCAGTAGCAGCCTGAGCCAAAGCCTTCAAATTCTGCAGTGTGGACCTCATCTGGGTGCTGGAGGGCTGCAGAGGACACAACTTGCTGTGCCTCAGCACTGCCTCTGTTGTGAAGTGAGAGGAGGACTTCTAGCAGATTTTTAGTGTGTATGGCAGCTGAGCAAAAAGCACTGAAGAAGGGAAAATGCAGAGCGTAGGTAAGTGGAGGTTTGAATTGCAAGGATCCCTCTCAGTACAAACTAAGGGATTCTTCACTGCCTGTAATCTATAAAACGGCACTGGCTGTTTTCCTGGGGTGGCTTCCGCTCCTAATCAGAAATCTGGAAAGACATGAAATGTGAAGTTCTCTGGTGTGTAATGGTGCTGGCAGACACGAAAATTAAGTGTTTATCTTTGTGGGGGTGTTTGTGGGCTCATGTTTAGTGAGGCCTCAGATGGGTTGTACCAATCGGTGAGCTTCAGTGCGTGCTTGCTTGTGCAGGGTTTTGGTGAGGAACAAGACAGCAGAAGCACTCTGCAGGTTGTCCTCTGATGATGAGGGGGGTTGTCAGTGTGCTGCCTCTCTGCCAAACGGGATGCAGGGCATTCAGCAGACCTCCAGTGTGCAAGATGAAATCTGAAGGGGCAGCTCACCCAGCGTGCTCCAGAGGCTCATTTAAATGACCGGCCTCTTCCAAGGCTTGCATAGAAAGGACTGATCTCTCACCAGCAGATGCCTCACCATCAACACCACAAAATTCATCTGTTCAGCATATTAAGCTGAGGTGTTTATATACAATATATAATATATATATATATATAAGTACAATGCTTTACTTGTAGCACTACTTATTTCATCAACAACCTGCTTTAACCTTTCCTATGCATTGCTCATTGACATCCTGCGTCCTTTGCCAGGAGGAATGCTCTGTTGAGAGTGGGCAATTTTTTCCTTCTTGTTCTTAGGTACACTTAGGATGACCTTGGTATCATTCAACTCCACGCTTGCTAATAGGCTATACTTTCTCCTCTCCAGTGGGTCCACGTGGTTAATTACACCATGATTACTCTGGTTGGCTGTTTCTTTATATACGACATGATTTCTTAGGAAGGGAGAACCACACAACTGCACAAGCTGAACAAAACTGCACAAACTGTTTACACTGGTCTGTAATTGATCTCTAGCAAATAACACATCTGCTTAGCGTTTTTCCTGCTTCCAGGTATGCCGGTATGGACCTTTCAGCCCTAGGGATGTGGAGGATGAGATAGCATGAGGTGCTTCCCTCCTCTCTGCTTGCAACGCCATGGTTTGCACAGTCATCAGGACTGGATGCATCCTCTGTGGTGGGAGTCACTGCTGAGTGATGGGACGCTGCATGAGCAGCTTGCAGCTGCACAGACTTGTGGCTGTGGTGTGCTGGCTGGTAGAAATATCTTGCTAGGGAGAAGCGATTCTGCTCCTGCCACCCACTGCTGATTTGACAGTGAAATCTGACAAGGGAACTGGCTCAGCATTGCTGTGGGAGCATTGCTATTTGCAGGAGCTTGCCCTAGGGCTTGCCGGGTCTGCTACACACAGAGGCTGGCTCTGGGAGGCCAAGTACTCGCTGCAGCCTTCCATCCCTGACTTCAGGGCAGACATTCTAGAAACGTGGCACATAACACCTGGGAATCTGCATGCTGCTTCCTCAAAGACCCTGTCCTAGATCTACCTTGTGTGCTCTGGGCATCTGAAGCAACATCTTAGTGCATTTGTTCTTGTAGCTCCAGGGCAGATCTGATCTCTGAGTTTCTGGAAGGCTCAATAGTGTGAACCTGAAGCATTGGAACAGTCAACCATGCAAAAGCAGGTCTAATATTTCAGCGCCAAAGAAGGGATCTGCCCTTCTCCAGTGGCTCATGTTATGGCAATGTATTCTTTTGTGCCATGGGGCAATGGACTGATTAAAAGGAATTGAGTACTCACAGTCAGCCCTATGAAGGCACATGCTTTCCTGCTTCTCTTGCTTCCTCCCACCACACCTCATGCTTGGGCAGGAGACCAGAGGAAGCAGATGCTTGCTGTGTCCTGTAATCCTATTCCAGATATCTTGGAGGGAGAGGTGATCCCTGCCCCTGCTCCTCTTGCTGTCACAGCAGCTACAAAGTGTGGAACGCAATGTTCTCCTTAAGCTCCAAAGTTGCACTTCTTAAGCCTTCTAACATGTCCTTTCGCAACAGACATATCTATGCCTAATACATAGAGGCTCTGCTGTTCAGCCTGGTCCTTCCTTGGTGCTGCGGAGGGGCAGGTGCTTCCCATGGGCTCCCCTCCTGTTTCCCTGTCTGACAATTGCTCTAAGACATGGGGCACAGCACCTTTTAAGGCTTCCCACCCTCTGTCTGAAGAGCTGCCTGGCAGCCGGGCCTGGGATTGTAGTCTGCGCCCAGCACGGAGAGTACTTTGTCCCCAGAACAGGTTTTATGTATGTACTTTGTAGTCCTGCTGCACACCTGAATGGAGACCCCATCAGTCAAGGGGTCTGGCTGGCAAGAAGCAGCTGACAGCATCTCCTTCCTGGTATCCACACAGTGCGATTCGCCACCTCTGGGCTCTCCCTGTGTGGCAACAGCCACACTGGGTATGCAGAGCACGTTGCCACACAGAGCACCGATTGTACTGCTGGGGAGGGCTTTCCTGGCTGTGAAATGAGATAAGCAAAATAGTGCTATGTTGGTATCAGTGGGCAAAAGAATTGAAAGTCAGGGCTCCGCGTAGCAACAACAAAAGATGTATTAAGTCTGATGTTAGATGGTTCATGAAGTAATCAGCATTTCTGAGTGTGTCCTAATCTCAGGCAAAATTGAAAATACAAGATGAACACAAAATGATGGTTTATGCTTTTGTAATAAGGCACTTTAGTTGAACCAGATGGGGTCAGATGTTTCCTCCTGTTCTCTGACTGAAAAGGTCGTGTATTCAGAACAAATTGTGGGAGAAACTGTAACAAAGATGGAAGAAATTTCCATGAGCAATGATTACACTGAGGGACATCAGGCAGTTCTTACTGCTCTAGTGAAGCTAATTGTGTATGAAAATGGGAACATTTGAAGGCCAACTTAAAGAGGTGCTTATTGCTGCTCACTCTTTAGTTTGCATTTTGATCCAAGAAAAAAATCTATGAAATTTTTCTCTCTCATCAACTGGCTTTGACTCCAGGTTTTCTTTTGGTCACCTGATACTCCTGTTCCTGGTTAATGCAAGCAGACCTCTTCTCTCTGTATTTCACCTTTCCTGATGAGTTTGGTAACAGTACTGTTTTTATTCTAACCCATTTTTAGAGTTTCAGTTTGAAGTTGCACCTGAGAGGAATATTTTTATATCATTGCGACATTTGACATGATCAACATAACCACAGATCTTTGAAGGGCCCCTTTTCCATTGTATAGGGAAAGATTAAAGCTGTTAGACAAGTCTTTAGCTCTGCTCTGGATCCCCGTATGTGGATTAATCACTGAGAGCCTCAGGGAGCAGAGCTAATTCTCATGTTCAGTTGTTTCAAGCAGCACTACAAGCCAAGCAGCTGTTAAAAAAAAATGAAAAACTTATGAAGCTAGTAACTCCTCACCACCCCCTCACACCTGCTAGCTAGTAGCTTGCAAAATCTGTTTTCTGCTGATGGCAATAAAGCACTTTATTCCTCCCTCATTTCATTAGGTTTCTGGGTAGGAGTTAGTTGGCACAAAATAAAAAATTTCATGAGTTCCTGGCCTGATCTTGAAGTAGGCGAGCCCTCTATGACACTCCCATCCAGGGTACACCTGCAACAGAGAGCTGATCAGCAAACAGCAGCAGGGAGGGAGGGAGATGCAAAGGCTCCCTGTGCATCCTCGGGCAGTATAGCTGCAGAAAAACACAAACCTGCCTTGCAGTGTGCTTTGGCAGCTGGTTACCTACAGCTATCACTACCACAGGATCTCAGAAGTGCTGGGTATTCATTTAAGAAACTCACCGCCCGGGTAACCACCAGTCCTTCCTTGAGTGCCTCTGTCACAATGCACAGAAGTGTGTGAACCACAATTAGCCACTGGAGAGTGCTCCCTTGGATTTAGGAACATTGTTCCCTCAGTTTGTGAGTACTGTTGCATTTGTATTGCCAATCTTGACAATTTTGCCTTTGTGACTGCATCACAGGCCTTCTTTGGTTGGGTGTTTTTGTTGGTTTTTTTGTTTGTTTGTTTGTTTCCTTGGAGATACAGGACAGCCAGAAGATGAGATAAAGATGAACTGCAGTGTTGTGAGACACAGCAGTTCCTCAGCAGACTCACAGAGACTATCGTAGGATTGCAAAAGCAGTTCTTGCATCTCTGGTTCGTGTTGGTGCTTGAGCGCTTAGCATAAGGGATACTGCAAAAGTCACTGGATCCTAATCGAACAAAGTAACTTTCAAAAACAGAGGAACCAAGAGGTGCAGGGAAAATTTTGAACCCTGGCATTCAGCAGCTCTCACCAGGACGGACCCCTCTGAGGGATCCTGCAAGTATTTCAGAGAACTCCCTTCAAATCAAGTCAGTTGCTAAACCAGGCACAGGGGAGTCTGAATGTTTTTTCAGCCTTAGCTCTGTCCCTCTGAGTGTGACGCAGCAGCTCCACATTGCAAACACCCCTCTGCTGTCAGGTCAGCAGGACTGTGGCTTGGACTGGGAGTTGTTCACAGATACTCTACGCTGGAAGCTCTGTGCTCTGCTTCTTGGCATCCTAGAAACAGGAAGGGATGTAACTGCCAGTAACTGGTAGAGTCTAATTTCTTCCAAAGGAAATACATTTGACTCCTGTTGGTGAAGAAATCTGGTTGCCTCACAGGGTATAAGCACAGGATTTATTTTTTGGAAGCAGAAAAAATTTTTTTTTAGCAGTTCTTAATTTCAAAAATAATTTTATTTTTTTCATTAGATGATAATCATTCTCCTCCTGCGCTACTTCTAGTCTCTCTGGCATTCAGAAGGGTCTATGGTTTAATTCCTAAAGGAGTGGATACGTACTTCTTTTGTATCTGAAGAACTGAATAAGAGATGGTGATTTTTTTGACACTGTATGTTGGGCACCATCTAAAACATTCTTGTTAGTCTAGTTTCCCTGATACACCTGCATTGTGTGGACTTTGCCACTCCAGCAAACAAAGAAGCTCTTTCACCAAAAGGCATCCTTTGCCAGTGGGTGTACAGCATCTGTCTTGTCTGTGGTAATACACCTTTTAAAGAACAGTGTTTTGTGAAAACAGAGGCTGCAGCGCCTGTATGTGACAACAGCCAAATGTGCTAGGGTAGGGAGGCAAACTGTCCAAGGACCCGGGTGCAAGAAGGGAGAACAACAGGGTGTGCAAGGGAGATCAAGTGCATGCTTGAGTGCACCTGTGAACAGACTCATAGCTGTGCCTTAGAGAGGATGTTGAGAGAAACTTCCCCAAGGACCTAGAGAGGCTCTGGCTGTAGTTGAGGGGAATTACTGGGTGCTGAGCACACATTTGCCTGCCAGGAACTGCCTGCCCTACTTGAAAAATGCTGTGAGCCGGAGAGAGTTCACTATGCTTTTATTGCAGACTCCTTGATGATGAGTTTCCTCAAGGGTAGCTTGTCTAGTGCCTGTTGGGACAAAAAGCTGCACTTGCAAGGCTCATGATACCTTCAGGGCTGCACCATGGCCACTGTGGCCACAACAGAGAGATGGCCAAAACACTGCTTGTGGTTGTTTGTTCAGATTGAGTGGGAAGCTGGAGAAGTGCAGTTCACTCCAGCAGTAATTGCTGGGGCATTTGTTCTATTTTCCTTGCATATGTAAGATGTAAGGAGGTTGGTGCCTGCTGTTCTTCCTCCAGGCTCAGCAGGTGTAACATCAGCTCTGCGGTGATCCTAAGTATCAGTCAGGTTCATGACGATGCACAGGATCTGCTTGTGTTTGAGCAGCCAACCCAGCCCCTGATCTCTAGATGAGAACTAAGTTCCAGCGGTTACCTCAAGAGAATGCAGACTTTGCAAAGGAACTGAAGTCAGAGGTAGCGTATTAAAAATGAACTGTGTATTGCAGCAGGTAAATTGAAATGAGTGAACTATAAATAGTAAGCAGAATAAATATCATGTGATATAAATTCTATGAACACAACAGAAGGGAACACTTGTACTGAACACTTTGAAAGCTTGAAGATATTAAAATTCCACAGATGGGTAGCCAAACGTTGCATAGACTTAGTTTTGTCACTTCAGTTTTACAAGAACTAACCTGGTGCTCTATCTTCTTGTTAGTTTGAGCTATGAGAAAGTAAAGCAAAGGTCTCCATTACTTCTATATCTTCTTGCCGAAGGCCTAGGGCTCTGGTTCTTCTTTTTTCTTTAATCCAGTTTAAGATTAAAATCTTAACACAATAGTCATAATCCTTCAAAGAAATCTAAGGTCTCTGAGAGAAATGCAATAAATTATTGTCTTTGTTTCTTTCCTACTTGTTTTTGTATGTACAACATTGGCATAAAAGCACCCATTCTGTGTTGTGTTTGCACAACACCCAGCTCAGCAACTCTGGTCCATCTTGGGGGTTGAAAAAGCCTGACAGAAAAGCCTGCAAACCTTCCCTGTGTTCTCTGGGCAGCCATCAAGCCTGTGCTCCTGCGAGAGGCCAGGCTGGATCTCTGCCTGACTGAAGGCGCCACCAGCTGCTTCAATCCCACACTCTCCTTTGCTCCATGCCAGTTCTGAAACAACACGATTGCCCTTCCGAGAGATCTCTGCTCCCATTTGTACTGGCTGCACCAGCCTGGAAAACAAGCATGTTCCCACTGCTTGTATAAACAGCTACAGTAGTGCTCACTGTATGGTAGAATCATAGAATGGTTAGAGTTGGGGGGGCCTTTAAAGATCATCTTGTTCCAATCCCTGCCCGTTGCAGGGATACCTCCCACTGGATTAGGCTGCTCAAAGCCCCATCCAGCCTGGCCTTGAACACTTCCAGGGATGGGACAACTGTGCCTTGTCCAAGTAGCGGACCACCTTCATTGCAGCAATTGCCAGCAGTGCAGGATTTCTAGCAGAATGTTGCTTTGATCAAAAAAGGTCCCTGTGAGCTGCTGCCATTTCACTACAAAATCTCAGGGACTCATTTGAAAATATTTGATTTAAATGGGGAAACACTGTACTCTGAAGGCTTTCTAAAATAAAGGCCTGTTTTGCAGCATAATAAAACAGGAATGTCCAAAAACGTTTTTCCCTTGGTGCTGTGTCATGCCATCCTTTCCTTGGTCTTCATGAAGTTTCCTGTTCCGTACAAACTTCAAATTGAAAAATTCTTTGTGTTGAGAAAATCTAACAAAACTGCTGCTTGACTTGGCTCATGCATTTAGAGGTGTGTTGGTGCCCCTTCCCTGGGGCAGTCCCGGCTGTTAATGCAGCAGTGTGTGATGGTCAGTGCCCGACTCTGAGACTGGCCCCATGCAAATAATCAAAAATTGGCACAGAATAAAGTGCTGCTCATTCTGAGTGGGAAAAACAGGTCCTTGGTTAACTTTGGTTAACTCATCCTGTTCTTACGGCAGCAGTTCCCAGATAGCACTGTTTGGCCATGTTAGGGGATGTTTTCGTCTGACTTTTTTTTTTCAAAGTTCATTGGCAGTGTACAGTCTTAGCAGAAATGATATATTCTTCTACTCAGAAGTAAGAACTGCTTCTGGCACAAGAACTAAAACTGGATTATTTAAGGAGATGAGAGTTGCTACAGCATGGGTCTCAGTAACCTAAATGGTAAGATTATGCTCTTGAGAATCAGCAGCCAGAATCTGTGTTATCAGCTGGAAATACATCAGAGCTGGTGGAGGAGAAATGAAACATGTGAGAGAGTGCCAGTTACAAGATGATCTGAGGCACAACTTTGAAGCTCTTCAGCTATGTCATGGCCATTGCCAGCACACAAGGACTCTCAGACTCACAAATGACCTACTGAGGCCTCCTTTGAAGCACTGTGTACAGCACTGGTCACTTGCCATATTGAAATGGGGCCCAGTGTGACAAATGATAATCTTAGTGGATGCAGCACAGCCAAAAGGGGCCGAGGTGCAATGACAGTGTCCTGTACAAAGTCATCAGTGCAGGAGGATGGAAAAACAGCTGGGAGTGAGAGGAGCTAAACTGGATTACAGGCAGTGCTGGCACATGAACAAAGGATGACCAGTATGCTGGGGCTGGAAATTAGCAGCTTTCTAGCAACTGCAAATCTTCTTTTTGGACCAGCCTAAGAAGCCTGAATAAAACCAAGCTGGAGTGTGATAGATTTATGAAAGACAGTATATAATGTGATGGAGAAGGGATAGTTTCAGTGGCTGAAGGTGCCCTCTTAATCTACTTTCCTGTGCCAATTTGCTTGAAAAAAGTGATGTGATTTGTCAGAATTCATTCTTCCTTGCAGAGTTGTATCAGACAACTTTTTGAAACTGAGCTTTGTCACTGTTACAAGTGAAAACCCTCACCAAACAGAGGGAAAAACACAGAATGCAGCTACTATACTGTGCGGTTTTGGTGTT
>VXBW01001774.1:84636-112375 GCA_013400375.1 Thinocorus orbignyianus
AACCTCATCCCATTGGCCTTGACCCATTGATCCAACCTGTCCAGGTCCCTCTGTAGAGCTTTCCTACCCTCAAGCAGATCAACACTCCCATGAAGTTTGGTGTCATCTGCACTCAATCTCATTATCCAGATTTTCAGTAAAGATATTAAACAATATTGGCCCCAAAACTGAGCCCTGAAGGGCACCGCTGGTGACCGGCTGTCAACTGGATTTCACCCCACTAATCACAACTGTCTAGGCATGGCCATCCAGCCAGTTTTTTACCCGATGGAGAGTACAGTTGTCTATGCCATGATTCATCAGCTTCTCCAGGGGGGTGCTGTGGGGGACGGTGTCAAAGGCCTTACCATTATGTAATTGCTTCTGTAATAGTGAATACTTGCAGTACAGTTGTGGTAAGTTTTTGGTGGAACGTATGGTTTTGTTCACTGCTTATAAAAGTTCAGCTTAATTTGAAGTAGCAGTTTCCTAACTAACCATAGCAGGGATAAATAAGCATGCTGCATGTTAAGAGTTGCACAGTGTTCGCTATCTTACAGTAAGTATTTTCAGATGGCTTGTAATTGACTGCTAATTCCTTTTCAGTAATGTGACTTACTGATATATAAGACTGCAGGAGGGGGAGGGAGTTGTGAGTAGGGTGTATGTATTTGTTATCTGAACATTTCTGGTGTCCAGCAAGTGAGTATTTCTACCCACTCTAAGAGAGTGGGTAGGAATAAATTATGGGAAAGATTTAGCTTACAGTACACCCAGTTGTACTTTCTTGGTTTTTCATGGAGAGCCAAAGTGTGCTAGTTAAGCTGGTAATTCAGGTCCTGGAGAGACAACGTTATCGTCTGAGATATCATATGAGAGCAGCCTTGAGGAGACGAACTTGAGGGTGTTGGTGGATGAGAAGTCAACATGATCTGGCAATGTGTGATCACAGCTCAGAAAGCCAACCAGTTCCCAGGCCGCATCAAAAGAAGCATGACCAGCAGGTCAAGGAACAGGATTCTGCCCTGTACTTCACTCTGGTGAGAGCCTACCTGGATCCAGCTCTGGGGCTCTCAACGTAAGAAGGATGTGGACCTGTTGGAGTGTGTCCAGAGTAGGGCCACAAAGCTGATCAGGCAGCTTCACAGGACCACCTCTCCTTTGAAGATGGGGTGAGAGAGCTGGGGCTGTTCAGCCTGGAGAAGAGAAGGCAAGGCTCTGGGGAGACCGTATAGCAACCTTCCAGTATCTGGAGGTGACCCACAAGAAACGTGGAGAGAGACTATTTACAAGGGCATATGGTGATAGGATGAGGGGTAAAGGCTTTAAAACAGAAAGAGGGTAGATGTGATTAGATATCAGGAAGAAATTTTTCACCGTGAGGATGGTGAGACACTGTCTGAAGTTGCCCAGAGAAGCTGTGGATGCCCCATCTCTGCCCCATGTCAGGGGGATTGGAACTAGATGGTCTTTAAGGTAACCTCCAACCTAAACTATTATGTGATTTTAATCAGAGTTGCTGACAGCATTTTGTTGTTGTTGAGATTTCCTTCTTCCACCTGCTACGTCCCTCTGCCCAATTTAATTATCTGGAAAAATCACTAGCAGTAATGAGTTTGTGAATGTCAATTTATTGATGCTTATCTATGTAACCCAAAAGTACAGTTTCTGAGATTTGTTTTCTGAGGTTCTCGTTAGACACAACATAATCTGTGACCTTTCCAGATTGTCAGCCACTTATTCAGAGTGATGTTTTACTCTAAAGGAGTGTAAAATCCCTAACTTTATATAATGTATGTAATGACAAATCGATTTACCACAATGTTGTCTGAGTAGAGATCTGTGGGTACGATCCATCGATCCATTTTGCTTCCATTTTATCCTGTGTTTTTTCGTGGTGAAGATGTAGGACCTGTAGAGGATGGGCCAAAAACTGCTGCTGTAAAAGCTGAATGCCACCATTTGGACCATGTTCAATGCAAATGGAGAGATGCTGCAGCCAGCATTCAGTCAATACAAGAGGAAGAGGTGGACTTGACGTGATGCTGCCTGCTGTCTGGCACATAACGTTTTGCTGTGCTTGCCCACATAGGATGTTAGGGGATTCTGGAATTGGATTTTAGCCCTGCAGCTGTCATCACTGAACTCTTCTGGCATATGGTTTTCTACCTTGAAGGACACAAGCAAGCATGCACAAATGTTTTCCCTTCAAATTTCAGTAAAATTACCTATTTCCTTGTAATTTTCCTATTTCCTTATGGTGGGATTTGGTTGAGAGGCATTGCTTGAGGCTGGGTATTAGCACAGGTGAATGCTGCATCTTTCTTCTCACAAAAGTTGTCTGTTGGATATACGTAGTTCAGCTTTACTACATTAACCAGAGAGAAGGTAGCAGCTATCCCTCCTTATTCATTAGAAAGTTCTGCATTTCATAGCTTTTCCTTAGTTCTTCCAATTTCAGTTGCAATCATACGTTCCATTCATGTGTTGTTTTCCATCCTAGATATAACATCAACAACAACAGAAATCCAATACAGTATCATTCCTGTGCTGGATGGCCTTGAAAACTCAGCTACCTCTGATTACTTCTCATATTTGTTGTTAGGAACTTCTTGATTCTGGATGTAAAGTTAATAAAGAAGTTGGAAGCAGTCATTTGTCTTTTGACTTCTGTCTAGCTATTGTTAAAATTTGTTGATGACTTTTACATACCTTTTTTTTATTCTTTAGGCATGGTTTCAAACTGGACCAAAATTCCACCACCGCTTTTCAAAAAAGTTGTCATTGTGCTGATAGATGCTTTGAGAGATGACTTTGTGTTTGGATCCAAAGGCAAACAGTTCATGCCATATACTACACAAGTCATTGAAAAAGGGACATCCTACAGTTTCATTGCTGAAGCAAAGCCACCTACTGTGACTATGCCTCGCATTAAAGTAAGTGTGTTTTCTTTTTTTAGGGTTGTTTCATTTGAGAAAATTTTGAAGGTTGTGTTGTTTCATCTGCTTAAAGTTCGTATAATGGACAGATTTGCTGTTATTGCAACCTATGGCTGAAACTCATTTTGTTGTAGCAGTACATGTGATAGAGTCCTGATTTGCTGTGGCCCAGAGATGCTTCCTGTGGGAAAGGTCAGGTCAGGGATCGAAGGAAAGTAGAGAGGATGACAAAGAGGAAGACGTGGCAGCTTCTATTTAAGTCTCCTTGCCTTGTTTTGTTCCTTTATTTGGTAGCTGTGGTGGGAAGGTCTGCAAGAATCAGTTGAGGGCAGTTAAAGCCCCAGTGCAGGCTTAAATGATTGACTTACTCTTTTCATTTGTAATTGTGAGAATGCCCCAAGTTTTCCAGTTGTCTTCTATTCAAGAAGATTTTTGTTAGTATTTCTCTGTGTTCATGTAACTTCTGATAGGAGATACAGTTTAGTGTAAATTTGTTGTGTCATAGACCTGTTTTAGTAGAGCTTAAAAAGAAAATTGTGCCAAGTTAGAGGTAACTAAAAGATTGTGTCTGTGTCATCAAAATGCTTGATCATCCAGGCTTCCCTGTGATGAATCTGAGTGACATTTCTTGCACTGAAGAAGTTGAGGGAGTAAGCTATGGTAGGTCAGCTAGAAGGCCAGTCAGAGAGTGAGAGGGTTACAGTCTGGTAACTCTTGATAAGTGGACTTTGCCTTTTCCAGAAGATTATTAATTACTATTTTGAATAGTAATAGTACTGGAAACTTTTTGCTTTCTGTTCATGTGTCACTTTAATTTTCTTCTTTTATATAGGCTCTGATGACAGGTAGCATACCTGGTTTCATTGATGTTGTTGTGAACCTCAATTCTCCAGCTCTGTTGGAAGACAATCTGATATGGCAAGCAAAAACAGCTGGAAAGAGGATAATCTTTTATGGTGATGATACTTGGGTTAAATTGTTTCCAAAGCATTTTGTGGAATATGATGGAACAACATCCTTTTTTGTGTCGGACTTTACAGAGGTGAGAGGGTTTGCATAATTCCAAGTTAAATAATGTTGGTACAAACACATTATGGCATTTTCTATGAATGAAGCAGTAAAACTATCCTTGTTCTGAAATACGAATCTGGCAATTAAATAGAAATTGGATTTATATGTGTTGTTTTGTGGGGTTTTTTTTTCTTTCTTCATTGTTAGCAATGTGGAGCTGAGTATTTCAGCTCCTCATCATATGCTGTGGGAATTGTTTGGGTGATACAGTAATAACGTGTTACTGTGTAACTTCCTAAACATATGTTGTTCTCACAAAACTTGTGGTAGGATGTTAGACCACTTGTTTCGTTTAAAAATTCCACTGTCCATGCTTCCAGTTTGCTATCACAATTATATTAGTATGTGCCATCTTTAGAAGGCCTGTTAATACATAATCTTGGTCTCTTAGAGGTCACTTTTATAATTGCAATATAAATAGTGTTTCAGTATGTTATCAAAGAGGAAGCATAGAAAGTTAATAAATTGTGAAAATCCTTATTCTGGGCACATGTAAAGAGTAAATGGTTCAGTAATTTTCGTTCCTATTTTGAACCTTTATGATGTGTAAAACCTCAAGCCATTGACCTGCTGCTACTCACTTGAGTATTTTATTATCGTGTTTAAGGAAGTTAAGTAGGTCTAACATGAATTGGAAAATACTTTTAATTGATTACTCTAAGATGGCTTCAACATGGAGTGAAAAAATGGAAACGTGCTGCTAGGTATGTGATTATATGGCTCTCAAGCTCTTTATGTAGTCTTTATGCTTTCTGAAAACAGTCCAGAGAAAGCTCTTAATATTTTTTTAGATAGTTATATCCAGAGTTAACAAAGTGGTGTTGCATGTGAAATTTTGTAAGGGTTTTTAATGTCCAGGGAGAAATACATGCAGCTAAAAATAGGTGGTCAACCTAAGCAGGAGAAAGTGTGAGTTAGGCCCAAAATAGCACTTTTCAAATAATTTTTCTTTCTTGTTACGTCATTGCTCTTTTTCTCACAGCAAGAACAATCCTTTTATGTTTGCACAGTAGCAAAAATTGAGTCGAAAGAGCAGGATTGGTTTTTTTCTTCTGTGTTTCCAAGCACCAAAGAGAAGCTTTTCCCTGTACCTGCTTCTTGTGAAGTGATAAATCAGGAGTGTGAAGGAAGGAGAATGACTGAAAATTTCGTGAAACAGTTCTTAAAAGTGTGGAAGCATAGCAACCCATTTTCTCTGCTTGTCTATAATCTGATTCTTTGTAACCAGGAAAGACTGAAATGACATGAAGAATTTGTTTTGTAAGACAAGATTTTTGAACTGCCTGGTATTGAACTAATCAATCCAATTTATTTTTTTTTCTTTTTTCTCTTGTTATCATTGTGAGCAACTGTAATTCTCATCAGCTTCTACAGAATTTTAGTGGGGTAGCGTTATCTATTTTTTCTGTGCTTTTTACAAGAGGGAAGGTGGTTTTTTTACCTTTTAATTGTTTTCCTTTTATTTCTGAGGTTGATGATAATGTTACCAGGCATTTGGATAGAGTGCTGAAGAGAGAAGACTGGGATCTCCTAATACTGCATTACCTAGGATTGGACCATATTGGACATGTGACTGGGCCAAATAGCCCGTTAGTGGGACCAAAACTTCGTGAAATGGATAGTATTCTGAAGAAGATTCATATTTCTCTTCTTTCAAAGGTAGCATAGCTCCTTCTTGGATCAATCTCTGCTAGGTACAGACTAACCTTAAAATGCTTGCTTGTTTATGGGTGGTAGCTTGTTTATTCCTAGATCAAAGCAGACATTCCTCTGTTCATTTCCTTCCCTGGCCGTTCCCCAGTTAACAGTGTAGTGTAGCTTTTTAAAGGATTTACTGGCTGATCTTAGTAACATCTGTTAATGGTCTCTTCTGAACAGCTGTGGGAAATAATTATTCCTTGGTGTGTGGGAAGAGGAAAGGAATGCATGCCAGAATTCTCTTATTGCTCATAAATTAAAATGGTGGTTGATGTATTTCAAAGTAATGAGATTCAGCAGAAGTAATAATGGACTTGTAATAGCTAATGGCTCTGATTTCTACAGTTGTGAAGGCATACCAAGTTTTTAGATATTGAAAAGATCAAAATGGGAATGGTGGTTGTAAACAGCATTCTTCTTATGCTGAGTGTAGCTCATGAATTGCGAAATCTGAGTCTGGTTTTAGGTTTGGAAATACAGAATGTCACTTACCTGAATAGTCTGGATGTTGAAATACCAAATCCTAATTCCATGTGTCCTGGAGCTTTTCACTTGTTTGTTTTTTAGCAATTGCAGTTCAAAATAGCTGCTCACAAAATTTCAGTAGTATTTTAATATATATGGATACTACGATGTGAAAAGAGAGGTTAAATCCTGCTTGTGGAAGCTATAATCTTAGGAACGTTGCAGCGGTTTTGCTGCAGTTTGTTACTGTATTTTGCTTTTGCCAACTATATGCAAGCCTTTATCTGAGTTTTAGAATACAGAAATAATAAAAGCACTTTACTGTTGGATACAACATGTGTTGGTAGTAACTAGAGATGACACAGATCTGCTTTGTTAGGGAGTATTTATTTTCTGCTGTCTGATTTGTTAGCTCAAAATTGTTGAACAGGCCTCACTTATGCTTCTGTTTCTTTTTCTTCAGAAAAATAAACATAATCTGATATAAGTCATGTCAGATCTCTGCCCCAAAAGCACTTGAGAGACTAGAGACTACTAGAAATAGAATTATCTTTTTATATTAAATTTCTCATATTGATATTTACAATATTAATAATTTAACATTTATATTAAGTCAATGAAGCTAAAGAAATGAAGGGGGGGAATGCTCCTCTGTTAATGCTACTGCTCCTGGACTCCTGATTTTCCTCCCACATGATGACCTTTATTCAGTGCTTCAGTAAGTAAATGAGGGGTGCTTTAACAGCTTTTTTTTTAAATTAAATATACGGATAAATATGTGAGATAAGTATGTGTGCTTTAACTGTTAAAAATGGGTATTACTGCATAACACAACACTGCAGGCATCTTTTGTAATCTGCTTCCGATGTTGTGAGCCAATTATAAAATGGAATTTATTTTGATAAATATTAATGTATGAAAATGATAAAGGAAGTGAAGCACTATATGTCTGCATCTTGTTTGTACAGTAACTTAAATTTATTTCTGTGACTTGCAGGAAGATGCTTCTCTGCCCAATTTGCTAGTTGTTTGTGGGGATCACGGGATGTCTGAAACAGGTAGTCATGGTGGTTCTTCGGAAGGAGAAGTGCACACACCACTGCTGTTTATCAGCTCTGCTTTTGAAAAGAGAAATGGTAAGGATCAAAAAAGTTTGAAGTTTTTAGAACAAATTGCTGTCTTTAGTTTATCTTAGCTTTAGAATTCTTCCTGAAAAGTACTTTGGTTTGTTCTGCAGATATCTGTCAAGGCCTATTCTGTGTGACCTAAACCTGGTTTTAGCTAGAGTTTGCATTTGTGCCATGTTGAAACCACAACTTGAGCTTTGTAACCACTGAGAGAACTGAATATTTCTCGGATGACAACATTTTGCTGCACTGTCCAACTCAAGTGTTGAGAGCTAATGAGATGTGTTGTCAGGATCTTGGCATACTGGTAAATAGATAGGATTAGAAGTAAAATCCTATTTGAAGTGAGTTTCAAGTTTTCTTTCCTGGCCATGATGTTTTCCTGGTTTCTGTTCTTAGGCAGCCAGGATAGAAGAATAAATAAGTTTCTCGTGGTAGAGAATACAAGGAAAGAGGATGAATTGCTCTTGTGAGAGGCTGAGTAAGAGGTGGCAGCGTTGAAATAATGACTGTTGATTGCTAAGTGTTAAGGAAAGGGTACGGAGCATGACTCTATTTACTGTATTAGCCAGGCAGTTAACTTTAAATCATTGATCTGAGTTTATGTGTTTCTGAAAGTAGTTTTCTACTAATTTAATATAACTTAAGGTAAGAGGTAAGAAGGGAATGGTGTATTAGAGTATCTTTAGTCTAATTTGTAGAGTTTTGCTTAGATAAAGTCCTTGACTGAGCGAGTTGGTGAAATATACCAGGAGTGAATATTTTCTTCAAAATAGTACTTCTGTCTGCCTCTCATTCTGCCTCTTGCTCATTTCCATCTGATTTCCTTGCTTTTAAAACCTGGTGGCAAAACCATGCCTTGTTTATCTTGGTGGAGGTTTCTGCAGCACAATGAAAGTACTTTTATCTGGCTGTCACCTATAAAGCTGTTATCCAGCTGCAATAGAAAGCATTGCTTGAGGAGTCATTGGTGTCTTTTCAAATATTAATACAAAAAAACATCAAGAACTGACCAAAGCTCTTGGGTAAATTTTTGCTTTATGAGTGTCACCAGTATGTGTTGACAGCCAGGCCACATGAATGTAGATTCCGTAAATACAATCTCATGTTCATTTGGATTAGTATTGGGTTTAAACTAGGTGTGTGGTTTTTACAGTACAGTGAAATGTACTTAATCACATGTCTTTTGGGACTGAGTTTGTGATTTTTAATGATGCCCGTGTAAATATCCAGCAGCTTGCTTCTCATTGCAATTCTGGTGGCTGCTCCTTATGATCTTACTGTAAACAAAATGTACTGTGGTTAATTTGGTAGACCTCAAAATAGTAATCCTGTGGGCTTTTGCATTTAATATGCTGTCAGAATATTACTTGTATAGCCTTCTACAGAGATATGTCACCTATGGTTGGCTAAATACGTTTGGTAGTTTGTTGGGTTTTGTAATCATTTAAGAACCTGCCTTTAGAGATGAAATCTGAAAACTGCTGACATACAGGCACTCGTGCAAAAGAGGCTTTAGGGATTATAAGTGGCATTCTGTGCAAGTATGGGATTAATCAGAGCTAGATGAGAAAAGAAATGAAAGAAGTTGAAACACTCTTAAAGGGAACCTTGAAAATAAGACACTGTTTATAGAATTCTTTCAGTACTGTACTTGGGTCAAAACACTCAATGCCTGGAGATATAAAGAGAACACAGAAACACAATTGGCAAGACAATCTTAAGCAAAATTTCACTGCTTATGTTAGTGAAATCATTCACGCCTGTAGATGTCTGTAGGATTGAAGGCTAATCCTGATAACTGCAATAAGGTAAAGGGATCATGCAAGAACTCCTTAAAAATCACTGGGTTTTCCTGCATAGAGCCATGGGCCTCAACGTTCTTCATCTGACCTCTAATTCTATTTGCCTAGCAACCTCGTATTAATTAAATCTTGAGCTGTTGACATTATATTGAGAAGCTTCTAGAATGCTGTCAGCATTATAATAAGTTTTCATTCTCCATTCATGCATTAAATTAATCTACTGTATTCTTTTTATTCTTTCTAATGTAAAAGTTATCAAAGCCTCTTAGGATGTAGGCTGCAACTTGATATTAAGGTGATCTCTTGTATAACATTCATATTTACAGCAGTTGCTAGTACTGAAGAGTGATACTTAGTGAGAATGGAATAAATTTTGGTCCTACAGCAGCAGAGGATACCAGCTGAAAAAGGTCACTCAGGTCATTTGAAATAGCTGATCTAACACCAATGGAAAAATTTTGAAACTAACAAGATGCCAGCTGTCTCTGGAGAAACACAGTGGGCCTGTTCCTGTTATTTAAAATACTTTTTCCCCCCCTCTCTCTTTTTTCCCTGTTTTTGTTGATTCTAGGTCCTGTAACTCAACCTGAACTTGTGCAACAAACTGATTTAGCTAGCACACTCGCAGTAGGTCTCGGTTTACCAATTTCAAGAAACAGTGTTGGGAACCTTATATTGCCAGTTCTGGGAGGCAAGACAATGAGAGAACAACTGCGTTTTGTGCACTTGAATGGGTTCCAGCTTAGCAAACTGCTGCAAGAGAATACACCTGTGTATGAAAAAGGTAAATAATATAAAAAACCAAAAAAAATTACATATACAAAAGGAGTTTGTTTATAATGTGGTTTGGGCTTTTAGGCTGAAGGATATAGCGTGGCACTACAAATCAGCCATTCAGTTGAGAGCAACATTCAGAGAAATGATACTGAGTTATGTCTTTACTGTAGCCTGCTCTGTCACACTGCCTGTGAATAAGGTTTTTTTTTAATGACCCGTACTACTACTACTAGGCAAAAGAGCAGAAAAAATGCTTAAAGTAAAACTAACCGTGTAGTTAAATCTCAGTGATATCTGCTATATATCTTGTATCCACTGAGGTGCCCTATATAGGGCACTAATTCTGAGCTGTTTGGAGGAGTCGCCCAATGGAGTGAATTTTCTAGTTTAAATGAAAAGATGCTTCAAGTAAAGCTGGGAAATAATTTAGGTTAAGTTTTCTTTTTATTTCATTTTTATGTATGAATTTGCTTGGAATGAGAACTTAAACAACTTTGCAGTTCTCTTATTATCAATACATATGTGTATGTATGTATGTGCATTTGGAAGAAAGGATAAAAAATAAGTGGAAAAAATAAACCAAACATAGCAAAATGTAGTATTTCATTAGGAATTGCGATACAAACTGTAGTACAAGTAAGCAAGTTATTTTTTTTCACAATTAGATTGAGTCAGAAGATGAAGGACAATATTTCACTTGGACAGTAGAAGATGTTGTTGTCTTTATGTGACTTTTAAGCTTGAAATCTTTGTCACTTGATTTATAATCTGTTGTTGAATCATTAAAATAACTGGATGAGAATGCAAAGCTGTGATACCAGTAAGGATAATTAAAGTGGGTAACAACATAAAGTTTAGCAAGATGATCATTGTACGTCAAGAATTAATTATCTTTCAACATCATGGCTTCTAACCATGCTTGAACCCTGTCCAGAGTCTAACAAAACAAATGCCATTTATGGTAGCAACTTGCCAATAGCAGGACCCATGCTCCATTTGGTCTGATATTTTTTTTTTCTGCACAGATTTCCTCACTTGACCCATTTGTGTTAAGTGAGGGAACTTGCCCTGTTGGTGGAGTTCAGGATGCAGCTGTGTTACTGAAAATTCCAACACAAAGCTCCATGTGACACTCTTTCTGCAAGTACTGGTGAAACAGACTGAAGTTTCAATAGCTTCTGGTTTATATCTTCACTTTTACTTTGTTTTTGTCCAGAAACAGCTTAATTTCAACTTGTATCTTTCATCTGAGAAATGCTTGTGAATGCAAACTGTTATTAGAGATGCTATGCTACTGGAAAGGAATTGGAGGCAGCAAAGCATCCATGATTAGCTTCTTTCCTTTCCATAACTGAGAATCTCAGTATCATGGAACTTGATCCAAGTTACAGTAGCATTTTCTGCTGTCCTAAGGGGAATTATCCCTATTGCTCTAAACTTCTTAGAGGGTTTTGTTTTTCTTACCCTGTCCTAGATGTGTGAGGATGTGACTTAATGCTGTGGTCAGGATGATTAAGATTTGCAGAAAAAAAGAGATGTGATGTTTCTTCAGTATTGTTTGATTGATATGGATACTTCAGGCCCTAAAAATACTAACAAAAATGTTACTAACTTAGTAGCTAATGCTGCATGTAGTTTAAAAGCATGCATGAATGGTCCTTTATTCTGGGTGGTTTCTAAGTGAAGATAAATGCTATCCCACCTACCCCACTACACGCACATACACGTATATGCGTATCTGTTGTGATTCCTATAGGAAAGGGATTATCTTGCAAAGACATCATTATATTTAGTAATCAGATTCAGCTTCAAGAAGGATGCCCATTTGTAAAAAGGAGGACCCTGGGAGCCACCGACCACTCATTCTCACCTAGTAAGGTCATGAAACAGATCCTCCTGGAAGACATGTCAAAACTACATGGAAGATAGGGAGGCAAATAGAGACGACCAATATTGCTTTATCAAGGGCAAATGGTGCCTGACTAATCTAGTGGCCTTCTGTGATGGAGTAGCAGCAACTACTTACCAAGTTGATTCGTGTATTTCAAAGTAATGAGATTCAGCAGAAGTAATAATGGACTTCTAACAGCTAGTGGCTCTGATTTCTACAGTTGTGAAGGCATACCAAATTTTTAGATATTGAAAAGATTAAAGCAAGTTGGATGTTGTTATTCAGACAAGTGACCACATTTCAGTTTGGAACTAATCCTGAACTTGTATTAGATGCATGTGTTGATTTGAAATAATTTGGTTATCACTGGCAGATTTATGTATTGATAATGGAGAAGTCACTTTTACATTATATGTTCCTTTCTTATATATATATATATTTATTTAAATGATTGCTGCCTGTGTCTGGAATTAACTTAGTTTGTTATCAAACAGATGCTTAGGAAGCACAGCCATTTGTTTGTAATAACATTGGAGGGAGGCTGAAGCAGAAATCACTAAATGTCACCCACCAGTTACAAAAATGCTTCTCCAACAACTCAGAGTCTAAAACTGTTTTCATTTTACAAATGTGCCATTGAACAGATATCGGTGGAGTTCTCAAAGGAAGTTTGGTAACCATGGTCCTTTATTACGTTCTGCAGGATCTTTAAATCAGTCACAGAGTAACAGAATTGCAGAATGGTATGGGGTTGGAAGGGACCCCTGGAGATCATCTAGTCCAACTCCCCTGCCAGAGCAGGCCCACCTAGAGCAGGTTGTATAGGAACATGTTCAAATGGATTTTGAACGTCTCCAGAGATGGAGATTCCGCTACCTGTTGGGGTAGCTTGTTCCAGTGCTCTGACATTCCTAAAGTAAAGAGGTTTCCACCTCATATTTAAATGGTACTTAGTATGTTCAAGTTTGTGCCCGTTACCTCTTCTCCTGTCACTGGGCACCACTGAAAAAAGACTGGGCCCTTCCTCTTGACACCCATCTTTTAAGTATTTATAAGCACTGATCGTTTCCCCCCCTCAGTCTTCTGCAGACTGAAGAAAACCCCAGGTCCTTCAGCCTTTCATAAGAGGGATGTTCTAGTCCCCTTTTCATAGCCTTTTGCTGTACCCTCTCCAGCAGTTCCATGGCCATGAACCCAGAACTGCACACGGTATTCCAGATGGAGCCTCACCAGGGCAGAGCCGAGTGGGAGGATAACCTCCCTCAGCCTGCTGGCCACACTCTTCTAGATGCACCCCAGATGAAATTGACCTTCTTGGCCACAAGGACACATTGCTAGCTCACAGTTGTCTTGTTATCCACCAAGATTCCTATGTTTTTTTTCCCTAGAGCTGCTCTTTAGCAGGTCAGACCCCAACCTGTATTGGGTTATTCCTCCCCAAGTGTAGCACCCTACACTTGCTTTTATTGAATTTCTCCAGGTTCCTCTTTGCCAGACTCTCTATCCTGTCCAGGTCTCACTGTATGGAGGCACAACCTTCAGTGTGTCAGCTACCCGCCGTAGTTTTCTGTCATCAGCAAACTTGCTGAGGGTACACTCTGTCCCTTCATCCAGGTCATTGATGAATATATTCAAGAGGACTGGACCCCCTGCTGACCCCTGGGGAACACCAGTTGTTATGGACCTCCAACTAGACTCTGCGCTGGTGATCATGACCTTCTGAGCTCTATATTTCAGCCAGTTTTGCTGAAGTCAAGGTAGACAATGTCTGCTGCCCTCCCCTCATCTATCCATCCAGTCATTCCATTATAGAAGGCTATCAGATTAGTCAGAGATGATTTCCCCTTGGTGAATCCATGTTGACTGCTTCTGATAGCTTTCTTTTCCTCCAGATGCTTTGAGATGATGCCCAGAATGAGCCGCTGCATCATCTTTCCAGGGATGGAGATGAGACTGACAGGCCTGTAGCTTCCTGGGTCTTCCTTCTTGCACTTATTGAAGGCTGGTGTGACATTGGCTTTCCTCCAGTTCTTGGGCACCTCACCTTGGCCTTTCAAAGGTGATGGAGAGTAGCCCAGCAATGACTTCTGCCAGCCCTCTCAGATACTCAGTTAATATATATCAAAGATGTAAATGTGGTTTTGACGGTCATCTTCTCTAACATGAGCAGAACAGGTTTGATGAGCAATAGCACGTAAAGAGGTAGATGATAGTGAGATAAAAATACTAAAAGAAATGAAGAGGGACCCTAGGCAAAAAGCATGACAGGAGCCGAAGATGGAAGAATGTATTTAGTTTCCAAATATAACTTGGAATCATTTCCATGTTCTGTTTGATGAAATAGCATCACATCAAATCTCGGTTTGATTCAAGCTTGTTTTAGATGATAATTTTTGGATTACCTCGAAAGTACGGCTATTTAACTCTTATTTCAAATATACTGGAAGAGGAACTTTCTAGGGAATCCACTGTTCAAAGAACTACAGGAGGGAAATGAAAGTCTCCATGTGCACTGGCAGCTATCTTGATATACAAGTGTTCGCTGCTGGCCGAGTTGTTCTTTGTATTGGACACCTGCAAGCCTCCTACGTAGTAGGATCAGTGTGTTTTGGAGTCTGTTAGAAGTCTTGGGAGACCAGACTGAACATTCTGTGTTAAACATTGCTTTCTAAAATTCTCTCTTTGAATTCAGCCTGTAGTAGATCACAAAGTGTCTTGTAGTGGTAAGAGACTTAGACATGGTAAGCACAATTCTTTCATAACTGTACCAGAATTGTGAATAGAAGTACTTAATTCATCTTCATGTCCTTCAAATAAAATTAAAAATATTTCTGGATTTCACAGAATTACAGATTGTCAGAGTTAGAAGGGCATCTAGAAATCATATAGTCCAACTTCCCTGCTAAAGCAGGATTGCCTACAGCATATTACTCAGGACTGCATCCAGGTGGATCTTGAAGGTCTCCAGGTGGCACAGCCTTCTGGAGTGTCAGCCAGCCGTCCTAGTTTGGTATCATCAGCGAACTTGCTGAGAATACATTCAGTCCCCATGTCCAGGTCATTGATGAGTATATTGAACAAGNGGAGTGATACTTGCCTTCCTTCAGTCCTCAGGTGCCTCTCCTGTTCTCTATGGCCATTCAAAGATGATGTGGAGCAGCCCAGCTGCTCCAGCCAGTTCCCTCAGCACTTGTGGGTGCATTCCATCAGGGCCTGTGGACTTATGAATGTCTAGTTTGGCCAAGTGGTCTCTAACCCAGTCCTCCTCTAGAGAGGGGAATTTTCCTCTCTCCAGACCTTTCCCCTTTTTCCCTTTCTCCAGGGTCTGGGATTCCTGGTGTACAGTTTTAGCAGTGAAGACTGAAGCAAAGAAGGCATTCAGTAGCTCCACCTTCTCTGTGTCTTCCACTACTAAGGTGCCACCTCATTTGTCAGCAGACCGACATTTTCCCCAGTCTTCCTTTTTCTATTGATATACTGAAAGAACTTCCTGTTATTTTTAACCGTAGTGGACAAGTTCAGCTCTGCTTGAGCTTTGGCCCTTCTAATTTTCCCCCTGCATAGCTTTGCTACACCTTGGTGCTTCCTGTAAGTTAGCAACCCATTTTTCCAGAGATCATAAACTTTCCTTTCATTCCTGAGGTCCAGCCAAAGCTCTCTATTTAGCCAGTCCAGTCTTCTTCCCCATTGGCTTGTTTTATGGAACCTGGGGATGGCCTTCTCCTGCACTTTTAGGAGTACCTCCTTGAAGTATGACTTCCTGAGCACCTGTGCCCTTCAGGACTGTCTCCCAGGGGACACTCTGTGAAGTGAAACTAAACATTTATTTCTTGCAAGAAATGGATATATGTGAATATTCACACACAGAATGGCATCTGGTGAGACACAAGTTTCTTGCTTTCCTTGTGTTGTTGACTGATCTTATGTTGTGATTGCATACTATACTCAATGACTGATATTTTGAATATTGCATGGCATGTTGGAGTAAGGGGTGATGCACCTGTAAAACAAAGGAGGAAAACAGTTCTTAAGTGCTTTCAGGAACAACACCATTTTCCACATTTACAACAAAACAGAAATGGGCCTAATTGTTCTGTTTTAGATAAAGGCTCTTGAAATTAAACTAAAATGAAGTAAATAGAATGCGCTTCAGGTGTACATAGAACCCACTATAATGATTTTGGCAAAAAAATATTTTAACTTTTTTATTTTTAAGCTTGTAGTGAGTGTTCACAATTTTTTTCCACATGTGGACAAAATGACTCTTTTGATTTTGCCTGTAGAATCTGGTTACTGCCCCTCCCTTTTTGGGATGTACAAAGGCTATCAAGACTCAGCTTTTTGTGCTGCAGCTTTTTGTGTAAATGCTTAGTAATGGGAAACTCGATGATGAAAATCGAGGGCAGCTGATGACAGAATAAAATAGTAGACTAGTTTGATTTGCCCTTTAAATCACCTTAAATCGCATTGTCTGTATACCTACCCTTTGGTGCGTATGAACCATAACAGTTGGTGTGAAAAAAGATTCTGTGATATAAACAGTAAGTAAATAGATCTAGGAGAAAAGCCACTGCTTTTTTTACAGCTACTGCTGCTGGGCTTGCAAAGGACTACGGAAATGTAGGATTTGGCTGTTTTCTTCTTTCCTATGTCTTCTGTTGTCTTCATTCAAGCTTTTAAAATAAATTTAGACAGAATCAAGTAATTCAGATATGTTTCTACAATACAAGAGAGAAAGAAAAGAAACTGTGATGTCTCTGTACCTATATTATAAAAGCATACTTGTATTAAAACCTAAGCCCACAGAAGTCAACACTAATTTAAAATTACTTCTTTCAGGGACATAATCTAGTGCTAGTCTTGTCCTCATCCCTGGTTCTGAAAGCAGACCACAGTCTTCATATATGTTGTCATTGTTCATGCCATCCTGTTTACATGATTAAGTTAGAAGACTTAATCAAAGCTCTATTTCTACAAGAAAAATATTACCTAGGTATAGAGAATATGCATATGTGTCCTGGAGGTCTAATTGTTTTTCTGAATTTCTCTTTATTATTTTCTTTTTGTTTGGTTTTGATTTTTTTGTATATTTTTCTTCAGGTCAGAATTTTTTTAAATGTGTATAGAAGTTGCCATAAGAGTCTTGCTTCCACAGGTTGATCGCGATATCAAGTTTTATCTTATTTAATCAAGTTAGACTGTGGACCATCCTTATGCTAAAGCAGAATTACTAAGTTTCGCTGCTGAGGATTACTTTGCACCAACTTCATAGTCCAAATACCCAAAGTCAAATTGTGCACTTCAGCTGTTAGCTTTTCTATTACTGCTTACAAATCCTGCATCCTGTGTGTTTAACCTTGTGTTACCAACTGACTCTCATTAGCTTTGCAGCAGAATTGAGGTCCCTAGTACGGTGTGTGTGTGTCGTTTGATTTTTCCTCCAGGGATCAGCTATTTGATCATTTCCCACTTGGCTTGTACAATATGGGCTGGATAATGAGTGGCTCCAATGGGAAATATGACTTTTTTTCAGGATTTAAAGCATTTGAATAAATTTGTCCTGGAAACTTTTTGTAAGAGTAAATGGATGTTTTAATGTGTTTGACGCTTTTAGAGGTCTTGACATTTTATCTGGTTAGAGATTAATTGCTTTTATTCTGAGTAACTGGGTCATTGTGGTCTTGCTGCAGGAAGATAATGTAACTTTCTAGGTGTGAAAAATGTGTCAACTGCCATGGCAGTTTTTTTTTCTACAATACAAGGGAATATAAAAATACAGCCACCTCTCTAATTCTCCTTTGTTCATGGATCCTCTTACTTCTTTTTTTTTCTTTTTTTCTTTTTTTTTCCCCCTTCCTTAGATCCTGGATATGAACACTTTAAGATAGCAGAAAAGTCCCATGGTAATTGGGTAAAATTGTATTTAGAGGGGAATAATTCAGAAATACTCTTAAATTTTGGCAAAAAGGTCCTGAAGCAATATTTGGAGGCCCTGAAGACTCTGAGTTCTTCACTAAGCAAACAAGTGGCACAATATGACATGTATTCGATGATGGTGGGGACTGTGATCATTATGGAGGTATGAAAATATATCTTTCTGTGAGAAAGCTATGTGCGCAAACATAGAAGTTTCTGGATTTTGACTACTTAGTGTATACCCTTACTGGTCTTTAGAATTACCAGTTATGAAGTCTTAGAGTTGACTGACTTTCTGCTTGGATGAGGTTAGTATTAATTTTAAAGTATAATAACTTGGCATTTAAAATGATTCAAGAGAAGTTTTGATACAAGCTACTTATGTTTTGTTGTAACTAGTTACAGTAAATGTGCAGATGTGCAGATGTGCTACAGCATAAATTACTCCCATATTAGTTATACTTCTAATTTTCAAGGAGCCTTACTGCATTTAAAAAAAAAAAACAAAAGTCTGGCAAGTTCCTATCAGTTGCTCTTTACCTAACAGTGAGAGTAGCTGCTCAGAACAGCAATACCTTGTGGGGACAATTTTCATGATTCCAAGAATTGTTCTTTGTATTAATAGGTGAGTCCTGAAATAGATACTTGCTGTAAGGTCTCATGTGGGAGTAAAGATAAGATGTCCCATGTCTAGAATTTAAATGGTTCTCTGCAGTTGGTATTTTGGGCAAATCTTGACTGCTGGAAATATCCTCTGTGTTTGTGCTTTGAGAACCATGCTAAAGGGGTACCATGCCTGCATACTGAACTGAATGTACAGAAGCTTGCACTGACCTTTTAGATAACATAAGCATCAAATTTTGTAAGAATAAGCATTGTTCTCTAGGATGGAAATACCTCCTACAAGCTTAATTCAGTCCTTGCATGCATGTGGCATTGTGCAAGACTGCATAATTTCTGTAGCACTGGTCCTTTCAGTGCCTGGAATTGTACATGAGGCAACTGTACTGAGGACGTTTGAGTCCTCCTTTGAGGACTCAAATTTGAGTCTATTTTGTCCTGGCAGGGCTCTATACCCTGTCTTGTATCCACTGTTCTGCATGTGCAGAGTACATCTGAAATTGCCTAGCAGGGTTTATAAATCTTCTGACTGCTTCACAGGAATTAGTTCCACAGTGTCCTTGGAAAATGAGGTGGTAAGTTCTGTTCCCACCCTACAGGTGGCAAATCTGGAGGTGGACAAAGTGTAGCATAAAACTGAAGTGCTTGTATTTCTTTCTTGTTCCTTTGTTTTGAGAACCTATGTATTCAAGATCTTGACAGTTACTTTGAACCTGAAACACTGGATTTTTTTTCCTGGAATGCAGTTGCAGGTGCTTACTGGTTCTGCAATACAGATCTTGGGTATTTTACTCAATGGGACTGAATCTGAAGAAACATGCAGCTACTAACGATGAAAATTTTCATTGATAAGGGCTTGCTCAGCGTCACTGTAAGACGTGGTGCAAAGCTGCTGGATTTTTTTATTTATTTATTTTTCCCCAGTGCAATACTCAAGAAACTGCCTTGGTTTTGAAAATCTTTTTCTCTTGATATGTATTTTCCAGACTTACTGAATAAGTGAGGGTAGGAAATGTCACAGATGACTTTAAACATTTATACACCATGCTATAAATGCTGTTTATCCTGTATTTCGGATGAGAATCTCTCTGAGACATGAATTGATAAGAATGGATTTGCCCAAAGAGCTAAATTTAGATTTGTGGGTAATTGCAGTTCAAGCATATTCCTATCATGAATGCTGTCTTTGTTTTAATTGTAGGTGCTGTGTTAAAAGGTAAACCCTAAGACAGCTTGATACTGTGAAATATTTTTGTAAACAAATGAATTGTGTGAAGTAGAATATGAAAAAGAAGCAAGACATGGGTTTTTTTTTGGGGGGGGCTTTTTTTTTTTTTTTTGTTCTACTTTACTATACCTTACTGTATTGTGGGAAAAATTTTAGACAGAGGTCTTCACAAGTGATAGTGAAAAAATACAGATTGGCAATGGCCTGAAATAGTTGGTTTTATCTTGGTTTGTTTTTATCTTGCCTTTGTGCAAGCTGATTGAGTACAGTCTAGTCCTAGCTCCATTTGTTCCCCTTGTAAAGAATTTTAGCATGTGCCTGTTTTTTCCCTTTACTTGTAAAGGTTTGTAAATGGGTTGCAGAAATTATTTATTACATTGTTCATCTCTACTGCTACAATTGCCTGAGAGAAAACTTGGAATTCTGCCTGTTCTGTGTGCGGGTTAGATCTAAGTGAAACTAAAACCAAGAGATCAAATTAAACTGAAAAGAGGAACAAGAAATAAATTCAGAATTCAGAAGCTTGGAATTCAGCGTATGCTTGTGTGATAGTGTAACTAGTCTGGGAAACCTCGGAGGGATATCTCTGTATATATATCTCACACATTGTGAGATACATGGCCTTTGGCAGAGTATGTATGTAATTTTAGGCACTTACAGGTGACAAAGGGTCAAATTCATTCACTTGGAACTATTTTGATATTGGGAGTTAAAGCTCTTACTTTTGTTGGGAATGAAGATCATCCATGTGATCAGTTACCAGGTGATCAGGTCAGAAGGTGCATGGAACTCTGGTAACTTGCGTGTCCAAGCCACAATCTTCGATTCTCCCATTTTACAAGGTATTATCTTGCTGGGGACATAGTGTAGTTTGTCACAGATTTTTTTTTGGATGAAGTGTGTGTACTAGCAGAGTGACATGAATGACAAACAGTATGGGTTTTTTTGTGTGAGTTCTCATTGTATGTTTTAGCTCGCTCCAATTTTTTAATATTAATTTCCAATTTTTTTTTTCTAGGTTCTGTTGCTGCTTTTGCTCAGTGTTCCAAAAGCCTTGAGCAGCTGGGCAGAATTTGAAGTACCCCTCTCCCCTCCGCTATTCTCTCTGTTGTTTTACTTGATGTGTCTGATGCTGTGTGCAGTTCACGTCATTGTATGCACATCAGCACAAAGTTTATGCTATTTCTGCAGTATGTCCTGGTTAACAGCGGTTGGAGTGATGATGCTCATTTCTGCACTCATGTGTGGTATTCTATCTGCCATTGCAAAGATTTTTGAGAATTCCAGACCTCTGCTGAAGGTAAGAGCATGCATTAATTATAGAAAAAAAATATTTTTCTGTGGCATACTTTCAGATAAAGTTTTATAAATGTTTTCTCTGTGTGTTCTTAAATTGTTATTTGTTACGTAATTTCAATAATTTAAAATTGTAATTGAAATGCGGTGTGTTCACTGTGGCATGATGCTGATTGCTATAATGAAGATCATAGAAGTGCCTATTTTCATATTACTTTAAGGAATGTTCTGATTAGTGTAAGTTATTTAGCAGTTGATTTTATGAGATCAGAAATAGTGACACTGTCTACAAATTTTATGCTGTTACATAGTGATGTTTCACAATTGCAATTAAAGTGATGCGTATGATATTTTGCAACAACATTCACTGGTGATGATCTGTCTTTTCCCAAATACCACACACATTAATGCTTTAAGACTATAAGAAAATACTTTGCCAGTACCCTTTTATATATTGGTATTCTTAATGCTTTTTTAAAAAATAGTTTTGAAACTGTAACACAGGGAGCAAAATTCATCTGTCTCTTCTAGTTTTTAAGTTAAAGTTTTAATGTTTTTTTAAGTTTAAAAAATTGAGCTTTTTACAATCTTTGGAATAGTCAGTTGTGTGAGTAGTTACCTTCTGCAAAGTACTGGATGAGTTTTATTGTTGTATTGTGTTTGGGTAATTCCGAGGAAAAAGAATTTGCGATTTCTTGCTCTGCTTTCACTGTGGAACTTAGTATGCCAACAACTGTCGGTCACACCATAAAATCAGCTTCTAGCTGTTTTCTCTGATGCTTATTAATCATATATTTCAGAGGTCTCTGAAATTCAGTAACTTTAATACACATAGCACCCCTTTCAATGGTGCAGCCTGTATGCAGTACAGTCCTTTGCCAATCTGGATTTCTTTTAGTGATGTGTGGGATTTTGGTACCTCTTGTTTCAGTGTGTGACAACATCTGGCAAGTAAATTGCTTTAATGAGATGATGACATATTCCTTCAAGCTGAAAAGCAAACTTCCTGACTTAGAGAAACATTTAATAACTGCTGTATTTCATATAATTCATAAAATTCACTACTCATGAGTGGATATTAATATTGCACACTTTGTAGCTATATGTTGTAATTCTTGAGCTTAATTATAAATTTAATTTCTTATAAATAAGACTGCTGACTTGTTATTCAAATTATACAGATTTATAATTTTGTTTCTGTACTTTCTGAATTTGTGTTATTTCTTCTGCTTTTCTGAGAAAAGCCTTACACTAAAAGTAGCAGCCTTATCTCCTGAAGACAACTTTTTTGTTCTTCCCATTCTCAATTTTCTTTGGTGAAATTCGTTTCAGTGTGTTGAAAGTGATTAAAAAGTGAGTTGTTGATAGAACGTGGTGTTTCATTCTTATGTTTATATTTGTCGGCCACATAAGATTTAGGTGTGTCTGTTGATCCTTTAGATAGACTACAACAGGGTAACAAATGAGGTAACAATGTCTGTAATGAAATTGGGGAAAGAAGTTTAATCTCAGGTATAGCTGCTAGCAGGACAGTCTTTGTAAACATTTTGTGTCAAAGTAGTGTTGATGTTATAGCCAAATGCTATTGTTAATGCCAGTGCTGGTGATGATTGTGTGGGTTCCTTTTAAGGGCAAATAAAAAGAAGAAAGTAAAATTAATCAAAGTGAATGGAAAAATCTACTGAATGAGATGTCTAGTTGTACAGTTTCTTAACACTGGTGGTACTTAGGGATGTGTTGGTCTTTAAATGGACTCAGTTCACTTCTGCCTTTTCTGAGTTGTTTTACGTAAGGCCTTTACTAGCTTTCTGTATTTACTGTGAAAGAGGTAGAAATTTTTCTTAGAAAAAGTAAAAGAATATGGTCTTGAAATAGTAATAAATGATTCAGTGTATTATAGAAACATAATGTTTACTTGCTGTGCAATGGTAAATACGCACAGCTATGGAAGACAAGCTCATTTTCATCTTAATTGTTACCAGTTTTTCTAATTTTAGCGAACACTAAGAACCTAAAAGTGATGACTGACTAGACCTATGTAAAATTTACAAACGTTCCACTTCAGTATAGTGCAGAGCAGTAAAGTTCAGATCATAGCTTTCTCTTCTGGGTTGATAGTCTTGAAGCAATGTAATCTGCCTGTGACTGGAAATCTTTCTTACATGGCTAGAGAAGTTAATTTCCTGTGATACCCACTTCTGTAGCAGTAACTTTGAAGCAACTTTAAAGTAACTTTAGATGACCCAGGAAAAATGCTTTCCTACTAGATCAAAGAATGGAATCTAGGAAGATGTTGCTCTTCCTTGGCTGTTACTAAATTTAGAATAGGCTGTTAACAGGTATTGGTAGAGAGGTACAAGCTCTGCATTTTTGGTTTTGGCTGCCTTGGAGTTTCATTCTCATCCGTTCTTGATGTGTTTTCATCCTTGTTTGTGAAAGAACAGCTGCTGGTATGAACAACTTCCTGCAGGTGGCTAATATGCTGCTAATATGGTAATATATTGCTAATATGGCTACTCTGCCAATAATCACAACAGCAGTTGCAAAATGTCTGCTGATAGTCAAAACCTGAGTTGGATGGAAGTGCTTTTCTTATGAAAGGATTTATTTGCTAGCTCCTGGATGGAGGCAAATAATTCCTCAAGGAGAAAGAAGCACCCAGTATAATCCACACTGTCCCAATTTTAGATTGAATCTTTCTGAGTAACTTTAGAGAAGGAAGTGCAATTTCCATACTCATAATCTGTTGGACATTTCTGGTGATTCCTCCTAGCCAGCTATGCCTAGGGAGCATAGACAGGAGTAGAGGTGAGAAGTCTTTATCTGTCCTTTATATTTCAGTTGTCTTTCATCCCCAGCCCATCTTTGTCTGCACATCTGCCTTTGAGGACAAACTGAGAAAAACACAGAAAAACTCATCAAAAATTATATCCAGGATTCTGTATCCGAGTTTCATATCTTTGCCTCCAGCACCTCACATTCTGCATATAAGAGACCGCTGCAGCCAGAGCTTTCTCTCTGGTTTATATCCAATCCCCCATTGCTTGAAGAAGGATGTTGCAGCAGCAGCACATTTTCGTCTTATGAGAAGAAATTATGAGACCATGTGGAATTCAAGAACCCATCTGTTGTTTATTATTAAAACCCTTTCATTGCCAAGTGAAACTTGATGTCGCTGGCAATTACACTTCTGTCGTAGGACAGGGATCATAGAATTGTTTGGGTTGAAAGGGACCTTAAAGATCATCTAGTTCCAACCCTGCTGCCAGGGACAGGGACACCTCCTACTAGACCAGGGTGCTCAAAACCTAATCCAACCTGGCCTGGAACACTTCCAGGGATGGGGCATCCACAGCTTCTCTGGGCAACCTGTTCCAGTGTCTTACCACCCTGACAGTTAAGAATTTTTTCCAATATCTAATCTAAATCTCCCCTCTTTCAATTTGAAGCCATTACTGCTTGTCCTGTCGCCACACTCCCTGATAAAGAGTCCCTTCTGTCTTTCCCTCGGGCTGTCTTTAGGTACTGGAAGGCTGCCATAAAGTCTCCCTGGAGTCTTGCCTTCTCCAAACTGGGCAACCTCAACTCTCTCAACCTGTCTTCATATTGGAGCTACTCCACTCTGATCATCTTTGTGGCCCTCTTCTGGACACATTCCAACAGGTCCACATCTTTCTTATATTGGAAGCCCTAGAGCTGGACAGAGTACTCCAGGTAGTGTCTTTACCAGAATGAAGTACAGGGGCAGAATCCCGTCCCTTGACCTGCTGGTCATGCTTCTTTTGATGCATCCCAGGACCTGGTTGGCTTTCTGGGCTGTGAGCGCGTGTTACTGGTTCATGCTGAGCATTGCAAACCAACTCCTTCTCCGCAGGGCTGCTCTCAATCTGTTTTCCACCCAGCTTGCACTTGTGCTTGGGATTGCCCCAGCCCTTGTGCAGGACCTTGCATTTCATGAAGTTCAAATGGGCCCACCTCGAGCCTGTCCAAGTCCCTTTGGATGGCATCCCTTCCCTCCAGCATGTTGACTACACCACACACTTGCTGAGGGTGCACTCAGACGCTCTGTCCATGTGAGCCAAGATGTTAAATGGCATCAGTCCCACTACTGACCCCTGAGGAACACCGCTTGTCACTAGTCACCACGTGAACACTGAGCCATTGACTGCAACTCTTTGAGTGCAACCATCCAGCCAATTCCTTATCCACTAAGTGGTCCATGTGTCAAATCCGTGTCTCTCCAATTGAGGCAAGGATCTGCGGCAGGATGCTGTCAAATGGTTTGCACAGGTCCAGGTAGATTATGTCAGTCGCTCTTACCTTATTCACCAATGCTGTACTGCTGTCATAAAAGGCCACCAAATTTGTCAGGTGCGATTTGGACTTAGTGGGGTGTGTTGGCTGTCACCGATCACTTCCTTCTTTTCCATGTGCCTTAGTATGATCTTGCCTGGTGTAGAAGTGAGACTGACTGACCTATAGTTCCCCAGGTCTTCCTTTTTTTCCTTTTTAAAAATACCAGTTGTCAGGAACATCACTGGGCTGCCATGACTTCTGAAATACCATAGATACTGTGTTAGCAACTTCATCCACCAGTTCCCTAGGGGAACTGGAGCACAAACACTAAAATTCACAAACATTCCTGTTCCCCTTCTATCCCCCTTTCCAATAGACTACCAAGACTTTCGAGAAACTTATTGTCTGTATGTGCTGTGTGTCGGTCTCTGAATCCAAGTGTCTGTGACCTGTGCATCTCCACAGTGTGAATCTGCATACGAGCTCCACTTTTGAAAGGGTTCTGAAGCCCTCCCTGCTCTTCCAGTGGCAAGAGCAGAATCATGAATCAGTGTCTTGCCAGTTAAAAAAGCTAAAGGCTTTTTCTAAGCTCATGCTATACAATAAAATGCAGGCATTTTAAAAGTAATTAAGATAAGCTCTCCTCTTAATGGCTTCAGAGCTTCTTTCCCTCAAATTGTTTCCGTTCAGCATCTAAAGATTTCTCTGAAGTGCTTCTCATTTCTAATGCTTTTTTTCCCACTATGGCTTAATATAGAATCTGATTACTAAGTTCATGAATTTTCTGACGGCCAGCACAGGCCATGTTAGCATCTGCTTCCTGACCATTGTTTGTATGTTCTGATTACTGTGTTTCTAGCAGCACTAGTCCCTTCTTTCAATGACACTTCAGGTTTTTTAAATAGTTCTGCAATCTTTTACGAAATCCAGAAAATCATCAAAAATTTTAACTTCTTGTTCATTGCTTCACTCTAATTGCTTGGTAACTGACTAAAGTATAGTGTTTACTACTAACAGTTGGGGTTTTTTTTCTATTTCTGATAAAAATCAAAACTAGTAGTTTTTTAAAAATATAACACAAAAGTTAAAGCTTGTCAAATACAGCTTTTGAGAATTTTCATTATGCTAAATTGTCTTTTAGTATCTGGAATGCCTGCTGAGTTCCTGAGTGTTGGAGGTATTCAGCAGCTAGAAAGACAGAGCTGTGTGATAATATCAGAGCAGTACCTGTGTTTCTGTGCCTGTAAACCAGTTCTGAAAATTGTATACAACCTGAGTAATCTAAGGTCAGGCTATATAAAAAACTGTAATGATGGTATTTCTAATAAGGCACAGTTCATATATGGTGATTTACCAGTAAATTTAGGAAAAAATGATGAAGCTATTTTCAGAATTAGAATGTCACGGCTCAGAGTGACCAGCTGTGGTCTTGAAATGTGGTTTATCAATAAATACCATTGGACTTTAATCCTTTGATGTGAATACAGGAACAATTTTTTTTCTCTTTTCACTGAGTTGTGAGAGTCAAACAAGTAGACAAGAAATACATATTTCTGACACTGGGACATTTCACACTAGTGCCATCATTTTTATGAGGCTTTTGCTTGTTCCCCATTGCCAGTACATATTTCTTCAGTTTTCATATCAGTACTGACAGCAACCAGATACAAGAGAGCAATCCTTATATAGACTTTATGTTGCAGCTTATAAAGACAAATGAATTATATTGAAGACTGCTTCATTCTCATTTGTTGAGGATCTTAGATCTCTTTTCTCCGCAAGCAAATGGTGCTTACATGCTTGGTCATAAATAATGATCTTTGTAAGTAAAGATCTTTAAGGTCAGCTTGATGGAATTATTGGAGTTTAAACTTTCTGTAGTTTAGTCATGTACTGTTCTCACCTCAGCTTTGTGAATTTCATGATCTTTGGTCTCTGCATAGACTACCTCTCTACCTTGTCATTTTGTTCCAAATACCAGTTCGTGGTATTTGGTTTTCAGGACAGAGTATTAAACAAAAAGTGATGGTCTTTAGAGCACTGAAGAAATTTCAGATGCTAGGAAATTTAGACTGGGCCTGAGCAGTTTTCAGATTATGGCTGTTCTTACGCTAAGTTTTCAGTGGCTTTCCCCCCCACCAAGTTATTGCTGTATGTAATCTCATGGGGACTTTTTTGTTGATTTCTTTGTGATTTTTTTTTTCATTTTTAGGTGAAGTGACTGGTGTATTATATTTCTTTAACAACATGAGACATGGAGGTGATGTGAATAGGTGATAACTTTAACTATACCTTCTGCATTCTTTTACATGTATCTTACAAAATTTTGATTTTGCAAAAGTTGTTTTCCTCAAAGCAAAATTCCAGATAGTGTTAACTAGCTTCTTGCATCTCGTTATACTAGCTTCTTGCATGCAAGTTGTTCTTCCCATGGTACATGGTCTTGCTTATTGAACACATATACATATGCTGCTGTCAGTATGTCTTAAGTGTAAGTGAGACTTGTACCTGAGATGCTGTGGGATATCTATATTGTTTATACCACTTCCTCGTTACCTGCTCTAAGATTAGTGAGTTTCTATATTTTTCTAACCAATTATTTAAACAGTTCTTCATGTACACTGTACAAC